>PVKH010025096.1:0-13488 GCA_004027955.1 Chaetophractus vellerosus | reverse complement strand
ACGGGCAGGGCAGGTCGCCTGCAAATCGAGCGCAGCCAGCCACCCGCGAACTGAAAAAAGCCGGCCGTGATGGAAGCAGAAGCCGCCCACAAGCGGGGAAAGCCGCGCCTGCGCAGTGACCAAGTCTCGGCGCGTCGCCGCAACGGGGGGGAAGGGGAGATATGTAATAAAATAAATAAATCTTTAAAAAAAAAAAAAAGATTACATTGAATCCGTAAATCAATGTGGGTAGAATTGACATCTTAATGAATGCCTTTCCAGTTATTTAGGTCATCTTTGATTTCTTTTAGCAATATATTGTAGTTTTCTGAATACAGGTTCTTTACATCCATGGTTAAGTTTATTCTAAATATTTGATTCTTTTAGTCACTATTATAAATGGAATTTTTTTTCCTGACTTCCTCCTCAGACTGTTCACCACTAGTGTATAGAAATGCTCCTATTTTTGTGTCTTAATTTTGTATCCCACCACTTTTCTGAATTCATTTATTAGCTCAAATAGCTTTGTTTTAGATTTTTGGGGGGAATTTCTAGGTATAAGATCATTTCTTTGAATAAGGAAAGTTTTACTTTTTTCTCTCCAGTTTGGATGCCTTTTATTTCTTTTTCTTGCCTAATTGCTCTAGCTAGAACCTCTAGTACAATATTGAACAACAGTGGTGACAGAGGGCACCCTTTTCTTGTACCTGACATCAGCAGGAAAACTTTGATTTTCACCATTGAGTACGATGTTATCTTTGAGTTTTTAATGTATGTTCTTCATCATGTTAAGAAAGTTTCCTTTCATCCCTGTCTTTTGTAGTCTTTTCATCAAGAAAGGATGCTGTATTTTGTCAAATGCATTATCTGCATCGATCAAGATTATCATTTGATTTATTAATGTGGTATGTTAAACTGATTGATTTACTTGTATTGAAACATCCTTGCATATCTGGTATGAAACTCACTTGATCATGATGAATAAATCTTTAAATGTACTGTTGGATTCCATTAGCAAGTATTTTGTTGAGGAATTTTGCCTCCATATTCATTAGGGAAATGGGTCTGTAATTTTCTTTTCTTATAGTATATCTATCTGGTTTGGTATTAGGGTGATGGTAGCTTCATTCTAATGAGTTTGGTAGTCTTCCCTCCTGTTCAGTTTTTTGGAAGAGTTTGAACAAGATTGTTATTAAATCTTTGATTGGTAGAATTCACCTGTGAAGTCATCTGGTTCTGGCCTTTTCATTTTTCAGAGTTTTTGATGACTGTTTCAATATCTTTACTCATGATTGGTTTGTTGAAGTCTATTTCTTCTAGAGTCAGTGTAAGCTGTTGATGCGTTTAAATTTGTCCATTTCATCTATGTTGTCTAGTTTAGTGGTGTACAGTTGTTCATAGTATCCTCTTATGATCTCTTATTTCTGTGGGGTCATTAGTAATGTCTCCTTCTCATTTCTGATTTTATTTACATCTTTTCTTTTTTTTTCTTTGCCAGTCTAGCTAAGGGTTTGTCAATTTTGTTGATCTTATCAAAGAACCAAGGTTTGTTTTTTTGATCCTCCCTATAGTTTTTTGTTCTCACCTTCATTTATTTCCTCTCTAATCTTTGTTATTTCTTTCCTTCTGCTTGCTTTGTTCTTTTTCTAGTTCTTCCAGATGTGTAGTTAGGTCTTTAATTTTAACTCTTTCTTCCTTTTTAATGTAGATGTTTAATGCTATAAATTTTCCTCTCAGCACTGTCTTTGCTGCATCCCCAAAATTTTTATACATTATGTGCTCATTTTCATTCATCTCAGTATACTTACTAATTTCTCTTGCAATTTATTCTTTGCACTAGTTGTTTAAGAGTGTGTTATTTAACCTCCATTCTTTTGTGCATTTTCCAGTCCTCTGCCTGTTTTTTATTTCCAACTTTATTCCATTATGCTCAGATAAAGTTCTTTGTATAATTTCAAGCTTTTTCAATTCCTTGAGACCAGTTTTGTGACCCAACTTGTGTTCTATCCTGGAGAATGACCTATGATCACTTGAGAAGGATGTATATCCAGCTGTTTGGGGGTGAATTGTTCTGTATATGCCTGTTAGTTCTACTTTATTTATCAAATTTTTCAAGTTCTCTATTTCCTGCTTAATCCTCTATCTAGATGTTCTCTCTATTGATGTGAGTAGTGTATTGAATTCTGCAACTATTATTGTAGAGACTTCTATTTTTTTCTTCAGTTTTGCCAGAATTTGACTCATGTATTTTGGGCACCCTGGTTCAGTGCATAGATATTTATGATTATTTCTTCTTGGTGGATTGCCCCTTTTAATAACATATAATGTCCATCTTTGTGTCTTATAATAACTTTGCTTTTGAAGTCCATTTTGTCTGATATAATATAGCTATCCCAACATTTTTTTTTGTTACTGTATGTGTGAAATAGCTTTTTCCAGCCTTTCACTTTCAACATATTTGTATCCTTTGGTCTACAATGAGTCTCTTTTAGATAGCATATAGATAGCTCATATATGTTTTAGTCTATCTGTTAGTCTTTGCCTTTTGAATGGGGATTTTAATCCATTAACATTCAATATTATTGCTATAAAGACAGTACTTATTTCACCCATTTTGTCTTTTGGGTTTTATCTGTCATATCTTATTTTCAGCATTCTTATTACACTTTTAGTTACTTTTACTGATAATCTTCACTTCTAGTCTCTCTTCCAAGCCTCTCTTTTCTGTCCTTTCTTTTCAGGCTGCAGCACTCCCTTTTGTATTTCTTATAAGTCCAGTCTTTTGGTGCTGAACTCTCAATTTCTGTTTATCTTGAATACTCTAAACTCACCTTATTTTTTAAGGGCAGTTTTTCCAGATATAAGATTCTTGGCTGGCAGTTTTTCAGTGTCTTAAATATATTATACCACTGCCTTCTTTCCTCCATGGTTTCTGATGAAAAATCAGCACTTAATCTTATTGGGCATCCCTTGTATGTGATAAATTACTTTCCTTTTGCTGTTTACAGAATTCTCTGTCTCCAGCATTTGACATTCTGGTTAGTTTGTGTCTCAGAGTAGATCTATTTGGATTTATTTGTATTGGAGTACATTGCACTTCTCGGGCACAAGTATCTGTGCCGTTCAAAAGTATTGGGAAATTTTCTACCTTTATTTCCTAAAATATTCTTTCTGCCCCATGTCCTATTTCCTTTCCTTCTAGGACGTCCATAATGTGTATGTTTGTGTGCCTCATGCTGTCATTCAGTTCTCTGAGAACCTATTCAGTTTTTTCCCATTCTTTTCCCTATCTTCTATTCTTCTGTGTGTTTGATTTCAGATGCTCTGTCATCTAGATCACTGATCTTTCTTCTCCCTCTTCAAATCTGCTCTTGTATGCCTCCATTGTAGTTTTCATTTCATTTATAGTGCCTTTCATTCCCATGAGATCTGTTATTTTTCTTTGCATGCTTTCAAATTCTTCTTTGTGCTCATCTAGTGTCTCCTTAATATACTTAATCTCTTTAAACATCATATTTAATTTATTAAGGAGATTTGTTTGAACATTTGTGATTAGTTATCTCCAATCCTGTACGACATCTAGAGGTGACTGGGTCATATCTTTCTGTTTCTTAGAATGGCTTGTAATTTTTTACTAGTGTCTCAGCATGTGGTTTTCTTGTTTATTCTGGGCTCACTTTCTCTCTTTAACCTAGAGTTTTCTTGTTGATTGGCTTTGTGCTAAAGTCTTCTTTGATACTTGGTTCAACTTATTTTGGAGCTTTTAGCAAGTCAGATTTTTTTCAGCTCTTGTTCATCTGATTCTTGCCCCAGGAGGTGATGCTCTTCAGCTACCTGTTCCCACAGCCCTAAAGTAGTGCTGCTGCTTTAATTCTCAGCCATGGGATGTTGCTGAGGCTGAGGCTGCCAGCCATATAGGATGAAACTGTTGCATAGATCCCAAACACTGTGATCTGAGATCTCTAATCAACTACCACACTATGCTGAACGATGCCTCCACCTTTTCTTGGGGGAAGAGCTGCTCTTTAACAAGCTGTTCCTTGAACCTCAAAGAGGGCACTGTGTCTCTAAATTGTCCATATTCCCTCACCTGCCAGAGGGAGGTTTGAAATGGAGACTACTGATTAATATCTGAGCTGATTAGGCTGAAACTGTCTGTGTTATCCCAAGAAACTGATGAAGATCTGCCCACCTCTTTCCCCTGCTGGGGGAGGGAATGGAGTAAAGGATGGGGGCAATAATTTACAATGTGTAGGCAGAAATGGTCTATGGTTGTCTGAAAATGAACTTCTGCCCACTTCCCCACCCCCATCGGGGGGCAAAGGTGGAGTTGAGGGTGCATGCAGTAAACTAAGCCATGCAGACTGAAACTGTCTGTGGCTGCCCAAAGAAACTGATGTATCTACACATACCTTCTTCCCCTGCCAGATGTGGGGCTGGAGCAGAAAGAAGCCAAGCCCTGCAGTCCAGGAAGACACTATGATTTTCAAACAGCCCCACTTCCACTCTTGCCAGGGGCTGAGTTAGAATGGAGGCCGCTGGTTTCTTTCTAACATGAAGGGGTTCAAATTTAGTTGCACTTAGAATTGGAATGTCACTAGCCTCATTTCCAAATCAATAGCTGTAGACAATGTGACCATCTCCTCCTCTGGGATTTTGGAAATTGGAGCCTCTAATTTCAGCCAGGGAGTAGCTTCTGAAGTGGTCTGCCCCATCAGTGGGGGATGGGCACCAGCCTCTGCAACATGGAGGGATCTACTCATGAAACTTCACTGTTGATGGCCATTCTTTTCCTTCCATTCTTCCCTGGATGGTATGCTGTATTCTTCTGATCTCTGGAGCCCCACAAACTGGTGATTTAGATAGATCCTGGCTGATTACTAATGAACCTGTAGGATGAGCTGTCTCTTAGATCTCCCTACTCTGCTACCCCTCCCTCTGAGTATGTGATCTATACCATTGTTTTTTAAGAAAACTTCATGAAATATAACTTGTAGATTGAAAAGTTGTACAAACTGTATCGGTTCAGTGAATACTTTTAATTGTGAACATACTTGTGTAACTACAACCCCAATGATGAAATGGAATAGTTCCCATAAGCCCAGAAGCCTACCTCACATTTACTATCAGTCTTTATGATCCCCCCACTGTAGAATTAACCATTATCCTGACTTCTATTATTATCAGTTATTTTCACTTATTTTTGAACTCTAAATAAATTATTACATAGTATAGTATGTTCTTGTTTGGGATAACCTACATGCTATACATGCTATAGTTTATATCAAGTTTGTTCATTAGCATTCCATTGGATGAGTATAATATAATTTATTAATCTACTGGTACTTGACATTTAGGTTATTTCCATTTTTTAGCTATTGTGAATTATTATGAATTATGGACAACTTCACATATGTCTTATGATGTTTAAATATACATATTTCTGTTAGGCATACACTTAAGAGTAGAAATGCAGAGTCATAGGATGTACAACAATTGATTTTTACCAATTAACAATTGTACTGACAGAGTTTGAGAGTTGCAATTGAACAGTAAGTTTACCCAAATTTTATATTGTCAAACTTATATTTTAGCTATTCCAGCAAGTTTGTTCCCATTACAGTTTTAATCTTTTTCCTGTAATTTACTTTTTTGTTTGTATAGTTGAAAGTAGGTCACAAGAGTCACGTTATTTATATTGATTGTCAGTTGATCCATCCTCACTTATTGAAAAGACTATCCTTTTACCATTATACTGCAGTGACAACTTTGTAATTAATCAAGTGACCATATTTGGTTGGGTCTGTTTCTGGAATCGGTATTATAGTTTATATCCTTGTGCAAAAATGACAATGTATTAGTTACTATCGTATTATAGTAAGGAAGGTCTTGATAGCTAATAGAAGTTCTCCAACTTTGACCTCCTTCAAATTATCTTAAATAATGCTTAATTTTAATCTCTAAGCTATTGCAGTGATGTTTTTAGAAATCTATATAGACACCTTCCGCATTTCTTGCAGAATTTTTTTCTTAGATATGTGGTATTTTTTATTGTATTGCAAATCATATTTCTAAGTATCAATTTCTATTTGTTGCTAATATATGGGAATACAATTCACTTTTGCATATAGACATTCTCCCTAGTAAACTTACTAATTTCATTTAATAATAATTGTTAGATACAGATATAATCATTTCATCTGATAATAATGACAGTATAATCATTTCAGTTCTTTACATTTGATTTCTCCCTCTTACCTTATTGAACTGTAATTTCAGTACAATTTTGAGTGGAAGTGGTAAGTGCAAGCTTACTTTTCTTATTCCAAGTCTCAGGGAGAAAGCATTTGCTATTTCATTGTTAAATTTGCTATATGATTTTTATAGCTACTCATAAGGGGAAGAAAACTGTATTCTTTCTTTGTTTCAAGTATTTAAAATGAGTATCAATAATAATTAGTAACGGTGATCATATTGTTTTCCCTCCTTCTTCTTTGAATAGTTAATTATATTTTATTTCTGACAATTTAACAAATCTTACATTCTAGAAATTAATCCAACTTGGTCAAGATGCAGTATCACTATTAAAAATTTTGTATGTTTTAACAGGTTAATATTTAGAAATTTTGTCTCTATTGTTATAAGATGTCCTTCTCATGCTTTGGTAGGAAGGTTATGCTGATCTCATGAAATAGACTTTTTCCCTCTCTTTTCCCAAAAAGATAGAAGAGATTGCATGGTTATGGTATTTCATAAATATTTAAACAACTGTACCAATTAAGCTAATTGTTTCAGATATTTTCTCTTTTGGTAAATAGAGACTCAATTTCTCCAGTGCATATGGGATTATTACTGTAGTTTAATTCTTCTCATGTCAATATTGGTAAATTGCAGTTTTAAAGAAATTAGTTCACTTAATCTAAATTTTCAAATTTATTTGTTTAGATGTTCATAATATCACATTAATTTGAGAAGCTGTAGTTTTACAGAAAAATCATGCAAAAAGTACAGTGTTCCCATATATTCCCCTTACACATGTACATGTTTTCCCTATAGTTAACACTTTGCATTAGTTTGAGATCTTTGTTACATTTGATGAAACAATATTATTTCAATTATACTATAAACTATAATTTATATTTTACATTAGGGCTCACTGTGTTTTACACTCCTTTGAGTTTTTCTTTAAATTTTATTCTAGCATCATTTATACCACATAAAGTTTCCCGCTTTAACCATATTCAAATATATAATTCAGTGCTGTTAATTATATTCACAATGTGATGCTACTATCATCACCATCCATTACCAAAAACTTTTCCATCACCCCAAACAGTAACTGTGTGCCAACTAAGCATTAACTCCCCAGGCCCTACTGGGACCCGTTATATGCATTTTATTTTCTGATTATGAATTTGCTTCTACTACTTATTTTATATCAACTAGATCATACAATATTTGTCTTGTCTGGTATATTTCACTCAACATAATGTCTTCAAGATTCATCTATGTTGTCACATGTATCAGGATGTCACTCCTTTTTATGGTTAAGTAATATTCCATTGCATGTTTATACCCAATTTTTGGCAATTGTGAATTATGCCACTATAATCATTGGTATGCAAATATCTGTTTGAGTCCCTGCTTTAAATTCTTTGGGGTATATACCTAGAATTGAGTTTGCCAGATCGTGTGGTTAATTATATACTTAACTTTCTGAGGAATTGCCAAACTTGTCCACAGTGGCTGCACAATTTTACAGTCCCACCAACCATGTGGAGCATTCCTACCTCCACAACCTTGCCAAAACTTATTTTCTGCCATTGTAGTGAGCATAAAATGATATCTCCTTATGGTTTTGATTTGCATTTTCCTAACGGCAAATGATTTTGAGCATCTTCTCATGTATAAATTGGCCATTTGTGTATATTCTTAGGAAAAAATGTCTGTTCAAGGATTTTGCCCCAAATTTTGTTATATGTCTTATTGTTGAGTAGTAGAATTTCTTTTTATTCTGGATATTAAACGCATCTTGGAGATATGGTTTCCAAATATTTTCTCTTATTCTGTAGATTATCTTTTTACTTTCATCAAAAAGTCCTTTGATGAACAAAAGTTCTTAATTTTTATGAAGTCCCATTTATATATATGTTTCTTTTGTTGCTCCTGCTTTTGGTTTTAAGTCAAAGAATCCATTGCCTAACATAAGATCTTGAGATACTTCCCTATTTTCTTCTAGGAGTTTAATAGTTTTGCTTCTTATTATAGGTTATGTTTTTTTTAAATCAGTTTTATTGGTACATATTTATAAATCATAAATCCATCCAAAGTGTGCAATCAATGGTATTTGGTATAATCACATATTTGTGCATTCATCACTTTGATCATTCTAAGAGCACATTATTATACCAATAATAATAATAATAATAATAATAATAATAAACAAACACAAAAAACTCATCAATTCTCAATCTCTCTATGCTTTCCCTGCCATACATAGCTGCTTTTCTTTTTCCTTCTCTCTACTATATTTATATTTATATTTTGTAAAAAGACTTATATATGCAATATCAACCAAATTCATGTTTTACATGAGGTTTTACTATCTTATACAGTCCCATGTTACAGTTTTTAGCTTTCCTTCTAGTAATATACATGATCTTAGACTTTCTCTTTCAACCACTCTCAAAACCATACAATAGCACTGCGAGTTATAAACGCCATGATATGCTTTCACCATTTCTATTCATTTCCAAAGATTTACAACTTTTTAAAACCAATTCTATACAAGTTAACCCTCAGCTTTCCATTCTCTACCCCCCTTCTATTTTCTGGTGACCTGTATTCTAATTACCAACCCCATGAATTCACACAATATATTTAGTTCGTAATAGAGCAATCATACAGTATTAACCTTTTGTACCTGGTTTGCTTCACTCAACATAATGTCCTCCAAGTTCATTCATGTTGTCATATGCTTCACAACTTCATTTCTTCTTAAAGCAGCATAATACTGCATCGTGTGTATATACAGCACAATTTATTGGTCTATTCATCAGTTGATGTATACCTGGGCTGTTTCCAACTTGTGGCAATTGTGAATAATGCCGCTATGAAAGTTGGTGTGCAGATGTCTATTTGTGTCTATGCTCTCAGTTCTTCTGGGGATATATCTTGTAATGATATTTCCAGGTCACATGGAAAGTCTATATTCAAATTCCTTAGGAACTGCCAAACCGTCCTCCATAGTGGCTGTACCATTCTACATTCCCACCAACAGTGAATAAGCATTCCTATCCCTCAACATCCTCTCCAACATTTACAGTTTTCTGACTTTTTTAATAGTGGCCAGTCTAAAAGGTGTGATATCAAATGTAGTTTTATTTGCATTTCCCTAGTTGCTAGTGATATTAAACATTTTTTCATGTATTTCTTTTCCATTTGTATTTCTTCTTTGGACAATTGTCTCTTCAAGTCTTTTGCCCATTTTCAATCAATTTTTATCAAATTAGAGTTAATTTTTGTATATGGTGGAAAGAAGGGGCCCACCTTCATTCTTTTGCATATAGATATTCAGTTTTCCTAGCATCATTTGTTGAAAAGACTTCAATCCCATTGAATAGATTTGGCATCCTTGTCAAAAATCAGGTGGCCATAGATGTGAGGTTTATTTCTTACATCTCTTACATCTGTGCCACTGTCTATATGTCTTTCCTTGTGCTAGTACCATGCTGTTTTAATTATTATAGCTTTGAAATACTTTTTGAAATTTGGAAGACTGAGTCCTCCAATTTCATTCTTCTTCTTAAAGATGGCTTTAGTTACATGGGGCCCCTTATACTTCCATATAAATTTGATGGTTGGATTTTCCATTTCTGAAAAGAACGTTGTTTTAATTTTGATTGGGCTTGCATTAAATCTATAATTTGCTTTGTGTAGTATTGACATCTTAATGATAGTTAGTCTTTTAATCCATGAACCTGGAATGCCCTTCCATTTATTCAGTTCTTCTTTAATTTCTTTTTAGCAATGCTTTACTATTTTCTGTGGACCAGTCATTTACATGCTTTGCTAGTTTTATCTCTAGATATCTGATTCGTTTAGTTGCTTCTAGTAATTGAATTTTTTCCTTGATTTCATCTACCAATTGTTCATTGCTTGTGTATAGAATCACTACTGAATTTTGCATGTTGATGTTGTACCCTGCCACTGCACTGAATTCCTTTATTAACTCCAGGAGCTGTGTTGCATATTTTTCAGAATTTTTTTGTATATAGGATCATTTCATCTGCAAGTTGTGAAAGTTTTACTTCTTCCTTTCCAATTTGGATGCCTTTTATTTCTTTTTATTTCCTAATAGTGCTGTCAAGAGCTTCCAATACAATATTGAACAACAGTGGTGACAGCAGGCATTCTTGTCTTATTTCTGATCTTAGCAAGAAAACTTTCAGACGTTCACCATTAAGTAGGATGATAGCTGTGGGCTCTTCATATATGTCCTTTATCATGTTATCCATTTCTAGTGTCCTAAGTGTTTTTATCAAGAAGGGTGCTTCATTTTGTCAAATGCCTTTTCAATGTCAATTGAAATAATACTGTTCTTTTTTTCAATCTTTCTATTAAGTTGGTATATTAATTGACTTTGTTATGTTGAATCAACTTTGCATAACAGGGATAAATCCCACTTGATCATGGTGTACAAACCTTTTAATTGGTATTGGTATCTGTTTGTCAATATTTAGTGGAGCTATTCAGAAGAGATATTGCTGTGTAGTCTGGCTCTGGGATGAGAGTGATGTTGGCATCCCAGAATGAGTTAGTGAGTGTTCTCTCCTCTTCAATTGTTTGGAAGAGTTTGAACAGAATTAGAGTTAAATCTTTGAATGTTTGATGGAATTCCCCTCTGAAGCTATCTAGTCCTGGGCTTTTCTTTGTTGCAAGGTTGTTTGTTTGTTTTTAAACAAATCAATTTTATTTATACATATTAATAAAGCATACAATTTATCCAAAGTGTACAATCAATGGTATGTGGTATAATCACATAGTTGAGTGTACATCACTTTAATCATTACTGGAGCATTTTCATTATTTCAGTAATAATAATAAACAAAAAACAAACAAGAAAATTCCTCACCTCTCAATCTCTGTGTGCTTCCCCTACTGTACATAGCTGGTGTTTCTAGCTATCTATCCAAAGTATATAACCAATGGTTTTTAGTACAATCACAACATTTCACATTTATCATCTCAAAAAGAAAGACTCCACACCCTTTAGCATTCCTTCCTCAGATCTACATAACCACAAATCTCATTTTTTCTTTATAATTTGATTTATACTTCATAAAAAAAGAATCATACAAGATGTAGTACTCTGTGTCTGGTCTTTTTCACTTAGTATAATGTGTCTTTTTGTATGACATTAACATTTTGTAGTATGAACTTACATTTGTTCAGCTTCAAAAAATATATATATTCATATATATGCAATTTTACCTGAATTCATATTTCACATAATATATTTAGTTCAAAATAGGGCAATCAAATAGTATCTGTACTTTTGTGTCTGGCTTGTTTCACTCAATATAATGTCCTCCAGGTTCATCCATGTTGTCATATGTTTCATGACTTCATTTCTTCTTAAAGCTGCATAATATTCCATCGTGTGTATATTCCACAATTTATTTATCCATTCGTCCATTGATGACCACCTGGGTTTTTTCCAACTTTTGGCTCTCATGAATAATGCTGCTATGAACATTGGTGTGCAGATATCTATTCATGTCACTGCTTTCAGTTCTTCTGGGTATATACCTAACAATGGTATTGCCAGGTCCCACAGCAAGTGTATATTCAACTTCCTTAGGAACTGCCAAACCGTCCTCCACAGTGGCTGTACCATTCTACATTCCCACCAAAAGTGAATGTTAATGGCTTGACCTCACCAATCAAAAGACACAGACTGATATAGTGGATTAAAAAATATGAGCCATCTATATGTTGTCTATAAGAGATTCACCTCAGATGTACGACCACAACCAGGTTAAAAGTGAAAGGTTGGAAAAAGATATTACATGCAAATAGTAACCAAAAAAGAGCTGGGGTAGCGATACTAATATGTGATAAAGTAGATTTCAAATGCAAGCCTGTTATAAGGGATGAAGAAGGTCATCTGCTGATGATTCACTCTTTTTAATCTTCTGTGCCACTTTCTGCTGCTCCTGGAGTATTCTTTCCCAAGAAAGGTCTTCTTTACATATTTCAGGGTTCATTGGACAGATGTGAAGGGTTACTTGAAAACTTCGAATTGCTTTATCCATTTTGACCTTTGCCTTTCTGTTGTCATAATATCATAGTATAGTCTATCCTTTTTACTCTTTCTAGTAATCTTCACTTCTACACGCTTCTCCAAGTCTCTTGCCCTTGTTCTTTCCTTTTAGGCTGAAGCACTCCCTTTAGTATCCCTTGTAATTCTGGTCTTTTGGTAACATATTCTATCTGTTTTAGTTTGCCTGTGAAGACTTAATTCCTCTTCATTTTTCAAGGACATCTTTGTCAGATACAGAATTCTTGGCTGGCAGTTTTTCCCTTTCAATACCTTAAATACATCATACCACTTTCTTTTCTCATCCATGGTTTCTGATGAGAGATTGGCCCTTAATCTTCTCAAGTTTCCCTTGCATGTGATGCTTTGCTTTTCTCTTGCTGCTTTCAAAATCTTCTCTTGATCTTTGATATTTGTCATTCTGAATAGTAGGTGTCTTGGGGTAGCTCTATTCCATGTTTATTCTGTTCGGGATGCATTGTCCTTTTTGGATATTGATGTTTATGTCTTTCATAAGGGAGAGGAAGTTTTTTAGTCATTATTTCCTCAAATGTTCTTTCTACCCCTTCATTCTTTTCTCCTTCTGGAATACCAACAATGCATATGTTTTTGTGTTTTGCATAGTCATTCAATTCCTTGAGACCCTGTTCCTTTTTTTCCATTCTCCTCTCTTTTTGTTCTGTCTGTTTCAGTTCAGATGTTCTGTCTTTGAAATCACTAATTCTGCCTTCAAGCAATTCACATCTGCTCTTATGTGCCTCTAATGTATTTTTAATCTCATCCATCGTGTTTTTCATACCCATAAAGTCTGTTACTTTTCTTTGCAGTCTTTCAAATTGTTCTTTATACTCACCCAGTATCATCTTAATATCCTTTATCTCTTTAGTCATATTTTCTTTCAAATTTTTACATTGATTTAGGAGAGTTTTGTGATTACCATTGATTAATTGCCTTAAATCCTGAATATTTTCAGGATATTTGGTTTTTCCTTTGGCTGGGCCATCTCTTCCTTTTTCCTAGTATGGCTTGTAATTTTTAGCTGATGTCTAGGCATCTTATATGTTGGTGAATTTACTCTGATGGCCAATTTCTCTTTCTTGCCTATTGTTATTTTTTTCACAGCTCTTCTTTGATATTTGGTTCAACTTATCCTAAGTCTTTAAAATTACCCAGCTTAAGTTATCAAA
>PVKH010025095.1:0-13493 GCA_004027955.1 Chaetophractus vellerosus | reverse complement strand
GGGCAAAAAGCTGCCACGGACAGGCAAAAGCCGCCACGGGCAGGGCAGGTCGCCTGCAAATCGAGCACAGCCAGCCACCCGCGAACTGAAAAAAAAAGCCGGCCGTGATGGAAGCAGAAGCCGCCCACAAGCGGGGAAAGCCGCGCCTGCGCAGTGACCAAGTCTCGGCGCGTCGCCGCAACGGGGGGGAAGGGGAGATTTGTAATAAAATAAATAAATCTTTAAAAAAAAAAAAAAATATTTTGTTGAGGATTTTTTTATCTATATTTTACATAATAAGGGATATTGGTCTGTAATTTTCTTTTCTTATGGTATCTTTAGTGAGTTTTGTTATTAGAGCGATGTTGGCTTCATTGAATGAGTTAGAAAGTGTTCCCTTCTCTTCAGGTTTTTGGAAGACTTTGAGCAGGATTGTATTAATTCTTCTAGGAATGTTTGGTAAAATTCATCAGTGACGCCATCTTCCTGGGCTTTTCTCTGTTGGGAGATGTTGATTATTGATTCAGTCTCTTTACTTGTTATTGGTGTGTTCTTTATTTCTTCTTGAGTCAGTGTAGGTATCCTGTGTGTTTCAAGGAATTTGTCCATTTCATCTAAGTAATCTAATTTGTTGGTGTACAGTTATTCACAGTATCCTCCTATAATCCTTTTTTTTTCTGTGAGGTCAGTAGTTATGTCCCCCTTTCATTTCTGATTTTAGACATTTGAGTCCTCTCTCTTTTTCTTTGTCAGTCAACTTACAGGTTTGTCAATTTTATCGATCTTTTCAAAGTACCAACTTTTTAAAAAAAGATTTATTTATTTATTATATATCCCCCCCTTTCTGCTTGTTCTTGCTGTGTTCATTTTTGCATTCTTCTGTGTCTGCTTGTCTCCCCCCGCTGCGGCGACCCGCCGAGTCAGCTCACCACACGGCAGCCTGCCTGCTCGCGGCGGCTTGCCTTCTCGAGGCGGTCTGCCTGCTCGAGGAGGCCCTGGGAACCGAACCCGGGACCTCCCATGTGGTAAACCGGAGCCCCACCAATTGAGCTACTGCCGGTTCCCTAGATTGAGTTAAACAATGGGAATTTATTGCCTGATGGTTTTGAGCCTGGGAGAAGTCTAAGATCAAGGCATCATGAGGCAATGCTTTTTCCCAGAAGATTGTGGAGTTCTAGGACTGGCTGCCTTGATTCTAGGGTCCTTGGCTTTTCTGTCATGTGGCAGTGCACATGGTGGCCTCTCCTGTCTTCTTTCTCTTCCAAGTTCCATTGACTTCAGCTTCTTCCTGTGACTTTCTCTCTGTGTCTGAATTTCAGTCTGCTAATAAAGAACTCCAATAAATAGGCTTAAGACCCATCCTCAATCATTTGACCCTTATCTAAACTGAAGTAACCTCATCAAATGGTCCTAAAAACAACGGTTAGCACCCACAGGAATGGATTAAGTTTAGGAACATGGTGTTTTGGGGGGTGGAGATGGGGTATATAGCTCCAAGCCTCCACAGATGGTATGAAACAATAATGGCTAAGTGGGCTTCTTTAGATATTTTGGGGAATTTCATAAGGTATTTGATAAACTGTTAGAACTGTCCAGATAGTTTTTCAGAGATCCACACATTCTCGTGATTATAAAGTCATTAATATTTATGAGATCCTTTATTGTTGAGTGATTTTAACTTAAAAGGACATAAGGGAGTAGTTTATGCCTTAAATCCCTAGGTGCTTTTTTATCCTTAAGCACTTTCACATATATTAGTTTCTTTGTCCTTTGAGGTGTAGGAAATGCCAAGAATTGATGAAATATTAATTTTAGAAATAAGATAATGCCCTGAAATCAGTGAGAAATTAAGCATTAATAGCTATTTGAATCTCTCTTAGATCTGGAGTTCTAGAAGACTGAGTTTGTGGAGTAGCATATTTGTTGCATTCAGTTTTATTTTCTTAGCCAACTAATCTGGAAAGCCCTAGTAGTTTTGTTTTCATTTGTTTGCTTTATTAATGGAGAGTATTTGTATTGTGGGTTGAAATTTGGAATAATGTAAAATTTTCAAGCTGATAAAGATTTTCAAAATCAAATCACATTTTGAAATTGGTTCCTTATTAAGCTAGCTTTGAAGAACCCTATAGTTCTTGTGTTTTGTCCAGAAAAGCTATTTGTTTTTATGAGAACTTAGGATAGGATAGGATAGGATTTGAACATATTAAGTATAGATTTTGTGCAATGAAATTATTTAGTGTCAGTCCCTATGTGCCTCCTTTGAGAGCCATTTGCTAGAAAATAATTTGATGTCATCTAGCTTATTTTGCTTTAGTAAAGTATTGCTTTAGTACACGCATTTCCGTGCTTTTTTCCCTAAATACTGATTATGAAAAGAATAAAACGTAATGTATATTTTATTTGGATTTCATTTGAGAATTACCGTCAATGCCGCATAGGCTGCAAAGCACTAGTTTTATTTAGTTTATGTGTACAGATCATTACTTTTCTGTGGCTTAGAAAAAAGGTAAACTACTTTTTTCACTTGACATATTCTGAATTACAATAATACAGAGCAATCTACTTTAGTGTATTGGTGTTTACAGTTGTTTTATTTTGGTAGCTTTGAATGCCATTGATCAGTTTAATTTATAGCATGTTTTTTATTGTTTGCAAAAATAAACTAATCTGTTTTTTAAGGTATGCTTAATGTGTTTGATACAAAATGATATGAAGAAAACTGTACTTGAACATCTTAATTCTAAAGGGAGAGTAAAACTTGTTTGAATTTTATCCAACTGAAATGTAATTGTATTAAGTTAACAAATTATTTTTTCCAGGCAGACTCCAGGTTAAAAGCGCTTAATGCAACATTCAGAGTGAAAAACCCAGACAAGTAAGGTTTTACTTTAATAACAGTTAAAATGTTGGTTTGAATGATGCTTCTCCATCTATTTAATTTTTCATTTCTGAATGTGTGCACTTTTTTTGCTAAATATATTAAATAGTAATTCACGTTTAGTGAGATCCTTTTAAAAGTCTAAAACTGATTTTGACATTTGGGTAATTTATTTAGGTTTAAGGTTATAAGTAACTAATTGGCGTTTTAGAAAATTAAACCATTGCTTTTTTCTAGAAGGATTTATTAAATGCTGTTGATGGTATCAGAAAAATGAAAAGAGTAATTTTAATTTCATGTAAAATATATGAAAAATATGCAAATAATGTCAAACAAAATATATGAAAATCAGGAAAATAATATATTATGTATATTTTTATTAAATGGTCTACTTTGTATTCCAGTAAACTTGATTAGATAAATATATGGTAGCATAATAATTTCCTGGAGATGTATTTATATGAAAATGCTTGACTTCATTAATGTCAGTTTGGTGTTTGTTTGGGTATTTCTGTATTAATAAAGGAGGCTAGTATACTCAGGAATGACTTTCCTTAGGATGAGACCTAGGTATTTCTTAGGTTTTGGTTTTGCTCATTCTCTAAATTTGGTGGATAACTCAGGCTTTTCATTATATGTACCCTTACCAACTAAGAGAGTTTTTTTGGTTAGAATTGAGCCTTACGTAGATGAGGCTTTTCTATTTAGGGGGACCAAGATTATGAAGTCTGTTAGAATTTCACTGGTCAATTCTTCAGCATTACTTTCTTCATAATATAAATGTTTGCTAGATAAAGGCCAGTTTGACATTTTCTGATAACCTATCCTACCTGACTTTTTAAACTAACAAATTAACAACAATTCCTCTGATTTTTAATGTAAATTTTGAGTGTAAAATATAAATGAATGTTTTAAAGTTTTGGTAATTAGAAATTGTGATTGAGGTTTTTCTAAGTGTTACAGTGATGTGCACGGTGTCAGGTAAGAGGTGTTCTCTAGATTAAGAACTAAAATTACAATCACCCTCAGAAAAATAGCTTTGAAAAACCTAATAATTTGTTTACGATTTTGGAGGCTGGCTATACATTGATTAGAGGAAGATGTTGATTAGATTATCAGAACCCATTTTAGTATTTTGTCAATTGACTGTTTTTTCTTCCCTTTTCTGACCTAACCAGGTTTTCTAAATTGCTTGATTTTATTTAATATCCATACTATTATGTAGAATTTTAAATGTGACATTCCTAAGACAGACCTTTTTGTCCTTGTATTCTTGTTAAAGTAAGTAAATAGTGTATAATTAATTTGTCTTATGTTCTAGATAAGAGAATTGTGTGTGTGTGTGTGTGTGTGTGTGTGTGTGTGTGTGTGTGTGTGTATATATATATATATATATATATATATACACCAGTCATTGTTATAAGAGATTCTTAACATACAAAATCTGGGGAAGCGGATGTGGCCCAATGGATTGGGCTCCCTCTACCATATGGGAGGCCCCGGGTTCGATTCCCAGGGCCACCTGGTGAAGGCAAGCTGGCCTGCGCTCGCGGAAAGCTGACAGCCCGCACCCGCACCTGCAGATAAGATGATGATGCAACAAAGGGAGACGAGCAGACATAGAAGAACATACAGTGGATGGACACAGAGAGCAGACAGCAAGTGCAAGCAGCAAGGGGATTGGGAAATAAATAAAAAATAAAATCTTTTAAAAAAAAATACAAAATCTCTGTTCTAGATGATATAGCTAGCCCAGTAGCTTAATTATTGTCCGTATCATGACTAAAACACTTTTACATTACTATAATAGCTTTATTCTAGCCTTTCCTAAAATCTAGAAAGCCGGAAATATTTTTGATTTATATTCCAGAGAGATATACCAAAGTGATTTTTTTAAATACTTGTTTCATGCCTGTTTAGCATTCCCCAAACTAGACTGTTAAGGGCATTGAGGAAGAGGCCTTTGAGTCTTCTACTTTTATGTGGCCTTAGGTGCTTTGTAAATGCTTTTTGCATTTCATTAATTTTATATTTTTCTTAGATATGTCTAAGGTTTATCTTTATCCATTGAGCTTTTCATATCGTTGCAAATAAGCAAAACCAACCAGATTATATAAGTAACATAATATTTACATCATTAAAATCTGTTTCTAGAAGAAATAAACAAAAATAAACACTCATGTTCTGGGTTACTATACCCAGTAGACGTTTTATATGCTGTGACTTCAGATGCCAAGTTAAATCATGTATAAAATCATAGTTTTCTTCTTTTAAAAGAAATTCAGCTTATACAGTCAGATAATCAGTTATTTGCTCAGGTTATTCCTTGAATTTTTCAGCTATCAAGTTATATCACCTCCCTATGCTGAGTTTAGGGCAGGAAGTACAGTTAAGGAGAAGAAATTTATAGTGAGTTTTCTTCAAAGAGCTCAAATTACCCTATTAAGAACTCCCACAGGTAGTCAGGGAGGCAGGAACTGAAGAGGAAAAAATTGAAAGAGAAGGGTGGAGAGTAGACTGATGTATTTATTCTAGCAGTCACTCATAGTGCTGGAATTCATTAGGTTTCTTTCAGGGTTTTATCCTAGGTAATAGGATTGTGCAAGTTGCAAAGAAGTATAAGAGAATCTGTATGGCTTGAGACACTGTGAGTGTATTTGAATAGAGAAAACTAAAACCATATGAAAATATGAAAGCTGCATGAAATAGAAAACAGTTATACCCCAACTTGTGTTTGTGTCATTGAGCTTTGAGATGGGAGAGCCACATTCATATAAAGGGTTGATGGATGTTAATTTCAGAGTGGGTCTTGGAAATAGATGAGATTTGATTAGGAGAGGTACTTGTCCAAGTTTAGAAGGGGATGTGGCTACCAAGTAAGTAGTGGTAGAATATGAAGAATAAAGAGGAGCATAGTGTCTACAGTGGTAATAGAAGTGTTTTGAAGACAGTAGATAATAAGGTTGGTTGAGGCATTGGATATATTTGGTCTAGGAGAACCTGAAATTATAGTCTCCTCAGAATCTGCATTTACATCTTGATTTTTGCCATATAACCAGAGATCTTAGATATTTAATATTTTAGGGAGGGAAGTTTTTTTTTGTTTTTTTTTTATCAGCATCTCTCTAGTCTGGACTGTATTTAATTCCTTGCTTTCAAGTGAAACTAACAGCATTCTGACTTTTATTATATGTAAGTATGAGTCTTTATAATCTGTCTTTAAGAATACCTAATCATTTGGGGTAGGAGTCCTCATTTTAATATGCAGCCATTGTTAGATTTTGACTGGGATAAAGAACTTAGACTCTCGTTGTCATAAAATACATTCTTTTATTTCTAAAATACACACCATCTAAAGCTTGATGAATGAGTCCATCTTTACTTTTAGGCCTTCTGTTTTCCCCATTAACTATGATTTTTCCAAAGATGCAAGGTCCATCCTTGTCAAATAGATGTCTTTTAGCCCTGATTTCTTGATGTTGTGATCACCTGAGGAAGTTGTCCCTTATCTTCTCAAGAGAGATTGTGCCACTCTGTTAGTCAAATAGAAAAAGCATAGGGTGCCTTATATGTTTTATTACCAAAGCTGTTGGGACCTTCTTTCACCTCCAGAAACCTCTGGTTCACCTATTATAAATGTTCTGATTCTTACTGTTTATATTTTTAGAATTTTTCTCGTAATCAAATATGACAATTCAGAATTTTGTAGTCATGCCAGCTCTAGAGTTGAGAAGCTGATAAGAAGGCTCCTTAGATATGATCAAGCCTGGAGAAGTCCCAGACTTAACCTTATAGAATTTTTGGCTCTTGGACCCTGGCACAAGAAGCTCTATCAAGGATAGCGTTTAATAAACTATTTGCCTGTTGATACTCAAATTCAAATATTAACTCATGAAGAGAAAATAATACCAGGTAAATTCTAATTGGCTCTACATAAAAAAGGTAGTTCTTAGTTATCTGAGATAATACATTTTCTTTTTTAAATTTAATTTTCTTAAAACGTTTAAATTTTCTGGACTAGGTAATAAATACATTCTCATGGTTAACCAAATCTATATAGATATATAGATATAAAGATATAGATGCATAGGAAGTTATATAATATAATGTCATACTCTCATCCCCATCTGTGCATTCTCCTTTCCTTTCCCCAAAGGGTGATACTTCATTACTTTTTAGGTTTATGTCCCTTCAGTGTTGTAGCCTACAAATGCAAGCAAAATTGAGTAGTACATTTTCTTCCTTCCCATCTAGGATTTCACATGGGAGATCAGACTTGTATTTGTGCTTCCCTTAATAGCTAGCCAATCTTGCCAGCCATTTTATCCCTGAATTTTTTTCTTAGCTGAAACACAACACTTTGAGAGGATTAGGAATGATAGAGGTTAAGTATTTTATCTAATGATTTGATACCCTTAGCCTTGCCAGCTGTCTCTTTATATACACCTCTAAATAGGAGATTGGAAATTAAAGAGGAACCATAGTTACTATCTGCATCCAGTCTCTGGATGATGATAAAAGTTAAAGTAGGACTGTCTTTGGCCAAGGGCAGCTTTTATCTTTCACACCAGTATTTTTCCTCGTGACCCTTCTGCATTTTGGGGGAAATGGATATTTTCTAAAATGAACTTATTTAATAACAAATTACAACAACTTTATGTTCCTCTCCTTATATGTAGTATATATATTGAATATATAGTTATTGAGTCATTGTTTTATTTCAGGCCCTGAGGTGGAAAAGGTAGAAGGTCCTTCTCCCATAAAATTTATAGTCTGGGTGGGAGATGGACAGGGACAGACAGACAAGTAAACAATCAGTTACAGTACACTAGAGTATACACTACAATAGGAAAACTATATAGGTGCTGTGGAAGCACTTAGGAGATGTACTTTATTTCCCTGTGTGTGTATTAGGTTAGTGTGGTATGCTAGGAAGAGATATCTAAGTTGATATCCAAAGGAGAATAGACTAGCTAGATGAAAAGGTAAGGAGAAATTAAGGGGAAATGAAAAAGACCTTTGCAAAGTCCTGGAAGCAAATGAGAACCTGGCTATTTGGGGAGGTGTTAGTAGTTCAGTTTTAAAGCATAATGTGTGCAGGATAAAGGGATAGAAGAAAGGATGCAATTGTGACGAGTTAGATAAACCATATTAAAGAGTTTTTACTTTATCCCAAGATCAGTGAATAACATTAGCAGCAGCGAGAAAACTGCTTTACAGAAGAGGCGTAACATAATTAGATTTGAACTTAAGTAAGATCATCCTAGCAGAGTAGAAAGTAGATTAGAGTGGTGTGGGAGTAGACTGAGAGACTAGTTAGGAGGCTATTACAGAAACTCTGGGTGAGAAATGATGATGCTAATCTGAATCTAGGGTATTGGCAGAGGGGCTAGAGAAAAATGGATGGATTGGGGCAATATTTAGGAGGTAGAATCAAAAGTTTGTGTGATTAATATAATGTATGGGGTAAAAGAGAGGGAAAAGAAATGCAGATGACACCCAGATCTCCTTCTTTAGAGTGCTAGGGAACATGGGAGAGTGAGATTTGGGGAATGGGGGAGGGGTAAGGAAAGATAAGTTGAGTTGTGCATATGTAAGCAGGTACAAATGTCTGCTAGTCAGTTAGATTGATACTCTACCTTAGGGCAGAGGTTTGGGTTGGGGGTAGAAATTTGTAATTCAGCAGCAGTTGATCGTAATTGGGAAGCTTTATGAATGACAAATCGCATAGAGTGTGTAGATTGAGTGGTTAACGGTTGAGGACCTAGCTAGGACTGAAGAATATACCAACACCAAGGCTGTTTTCCAGAAAGGTCATCTGGGTGTTATCAACATCTGAATCCTGTGTGTGACTTTGTTATAAATTCAGATTCCTGGGTCCACCAAGAGCCTCTGTACAGTTGTGATGGTTACTTACACCCAACTCTCACCAAGACCCAGGATTCTTCATATTTTAACAAACTTCTCAGGGTGCACACTCAAGTTGAAGATGTAAGAGACGGTGAAGGAAGTGACTACTGCAGCAAAGGAGACTAGAGGAGTGACCAGTCAGTAAAAGGAAAACCATGAGAAAATAACCCTGATGTCAGGGGAACAAAAGATTTTGAGAAGGGTGAGGTCAGTGTTAATGTTGGGAGGATTAAGTAAAATAAGGACTGAAATGTATCATTGAATTTTAGAAACATGAAAATAGTTGGTGATTTTGTAAGGAATATTTCTCTACTGTTGTTCTGGAGGCAGAGCTAGATTGTAGTGGACAGAGTGAATGGGAGGGGAAGCAGTGGTTATTGCCAGGGAGATGATGTCTTGTGAAAGTGTGGCTATGAATGGGGTAGTTATTGAGAGGCTGATAACAGTTGGGAAATTGTCAAGGGAGTGTGTGTGTGTGTGTGTGTGTGTGTCTAATCTAGGAGAGATCTGAATTCACTGAAATGCTGATGGTAGAGGAATATGGATATAGCTGTGATAGAATCTGGAGCCTTGGATGCAAAGAAAGTTTAGAGGGAAGGAAGAGATGATACATGTGGATGTGGGAAGGTTTGTAGGTTTAGTGGTAGGAGGTGGAGGTGGAGTGTTGCCAATCTAATAGCTTCTGTTTTATCTGTGAAGAAGGAAGCTAGGTTGTTTGGAGGGCAACAGGTGGTGGTGTCAGAAGTTTGAGGTCTTTATGGAGAATGGCAATCCATTGATTAGGGAAACAAAGATTACTGGGCACCATTAAAATTGAGGTCAGAGACCATGAGTTTATGGTAGCAACATAAAATTTTTCTTTAGTGCCATAAACCACCCTCCTTTATTTTGTTTTCAATGTAAATTTTCGTACCAACAAATTTTATCTCTATCTCAGCCCTCAGTGTAAATTATGAAGAATAATGAACGTCTTTTCTTGCCTTTCAGAATATCAAAAGAAAGAATGATTGCTTTATTTTTAGGATTTTCAAATTTGTATTGATATGTGAACATTCAAGGCCCAGCATATGGTTAAATGGAATGAGTTTCATTCTCAGGAACTTATGTTTTGTTTTCAGTTTTTGACTACTTATTTTTATGAGAAAAATTATTTTTTCTTTGTTTCCTGTTTAGGCGATTTACTGAACTAAAACACTATAGTGATGAACTACAGTCTGTCATTTCACATCTTCTTCGAGTCAGAGCTGTAAGTAGTCCTCAAAAGCTTTTCGTCACACATTTATAAGGAAGTACTTCTCATTTAATTATTATGCTTTTAAGTAGTGGGTGATATTTATATTGAATAACTGATTTTTACATCCAGATTTAGTGTGTTCATCATCTAAACTGCATTTTATTAAAAATGTGAAATATTTTCTGGTGTAAGCAACTCAAAGAATTTTAGCCTATTGTTTCCTCCATGGTTTGTAATAGTATGGATGTTTTGAGATCTTGTCAAAAGCCTGCCATTGCAGTGTTGGAATGTAATTAAATAAGAGCAGAATTTTAGATTTACCTATAATAATCCCCTTATTCTTTTTTTTTTTTTTTTAAGGTCTCTGAAAGAGTTTATGTATGTTAGGCCATCATTTGTGCTCTTTATTCTACTAAGTAATAAACTTACTTGGTGTCATGGTCTGCCATGACATAGTTAGAAATCGGGGAATAACAATTGCACTTAGCCATACAGTTTGACTGTAATAGAGAAAAATTGGAGACAAATGCTTCAGGGTAAATTAAATTAATATATCTGGAAAATGTTGTACAATCCACTTTGGTCCTTTGGGGTAGCCTGGAGAAAACCCCAGAACCTGCCAGTGGTAAAGGCTTTTGAAGAGAATAGTACAGCAGGTCTAGGATCGTGTCTTATGCTGATTGAAATCCTTCTGAAATAAAATACATTGCCTGGGATTTTCTTTACAGTAATCCACTGATGAGGGGTTGAGAGTGGGGGCAGCTTTAAATGGCATAAAATTGGCCATATTTTAATAATTATTGAGGCTGGATGATGGGCAATGGAGGTGTATCCTACTGTTCTCTACTTGCTGTGTTTGGAGATTTCCATAATAAAAAAACATTTTAAAAAATAGAATAAGGGGGAAAATCCTTCTGAAGATTTCGTATTGTTCCAGTCTCCTCTTCAGCCATTCAGAGAACCACTGGACATTTTTTTTTTAAGATTATTTTTATTTATTATCCATCCCCCCCTTTTTCTAAAAAAAAAGATTTATTTTTTATTTATTACATATCCTCCCCCCCCTTTCTGCTTGCTCTTGCTGTGTGTCCATTCCTGTGTTCCTCTCTGTCCTCTTTGTCTCCCCCCGTTATGGCGACATGCCGAGACTGGTCACCATGCAAGCGGCTTTGCCCCACTTGTGGGCGCCTTCTGCTTCCATTCCCGGCTGGCTCTGCTTCAGTTCGCAGGTGGCTGGCTGCACTCTGTTCGCGGGTGACCTGCCCTGCCTGTGGCGTATTATTTTATATACAACTGCCCACGGCAGCTCCGCCCACCCATGGCGGCTTGCCCTTCTCAAGGCGGTCTTGGAACTGAACCCGGGGCCTCCCATGTGGTATACCGGTGCCCTATCCATTGGGCTATATGGCCGGCCCCATCCTCCCGTTTTTGCTTGTTCTTGCTGTGTTCATTTTTTTTTTCTCTGCGTTCCTCTGTGTCTGTGTCTGCTGGGGCGACCCGCCGAGTCAGCTCACCGGCGCGGCGGCCTGCCTGCTTGTGGGGGCTCACCCTTGCGGGGGCTTGCCTCTGCTCACGGCGGCGTGCCCTGCCCGCGGCAATGTGCCCTGTCCGCGTTGGCTTGCCTTCTCGAGGCGGTCCACCCGTTTGAGGAGGCCCTGAGACCAAGCCTGGGGCCTCCCATGTGGTAAACTGGCGCCCTACCAACTGGGCTATACAGCTGGCCCCTGGACTTTTAAAATAAATTGTAAACTGCTTTCTAGGGAAAGAAAAGGTACCTGTGTATATTATCAGAGAGGAAGTGGGTATTGGGAAGGACTGTGGATTAATGAGGTAAAATTTCTAAGCCTTTCACTGCCATAAAATTAACCAAATAATTCAGATCACAAATGTTTATATCCTTCCCCCTGGTAAGTTCCATTTTGGAGACTTTATCATAAGGAAACAATTTGAAATTTGGAAAAAGTCTTAGGCCCAAAGATGCTTATTACAACAGTATTTCCAATACTGAAAATTAGGAATAACTAATAATATAGAAGTGGTTATTTTATATACAACTTGGTGAAATTTTTTGCAACTATTTTTCTTTTAATGTGGTATTTATCTAAAGTACTATTAACCTGATGGATAAAAATGTTACCACTTTGCTTATAGGAAATTTAAAAACAAGAATTACTAGACATAGAGGTATGAAATCAGTTACCTAAATATGATGAGACATGGGACTTTGGGAAATTTAAAATTTTCTCTTCCATATTTTCTACCTTTATTGTACTAAGCATGTATTTTTTAATGAGGATGCATTTTTTCAAGTTAACTGTGTATAAGTTTTACCTATTAATAATTTCTGTTAAATATTTATTTCAGAGAGTAGCAGATCGACTCTATGGTGTATATAAAGTACATGGTAATTATGGGCGAGTTTTCAGGTAAGCGTTATACAAACTTTAAAAATAATCAGTGATTAGTTTTGATTAGCTTTTTGCCTGAAAGCAATAATGATTGAAACCTTATGAGTTTGGAAAGTAAAAGATTATTTTTTACATCCACTAATAGTGATTTTCAGACCTGGGGCCCGGGGATTGAACCTGGCACCTTGTATGTGGGAAGCTAGCGCCTGACTAGTGAGCCACATCGGCTTCCCTGTGGTAGTTTTTTGCTGTTTGCTTTTTCAGGAGGAACCGGGAACTGAACCCGGACCTCCCACTTGGGAAGCAGGCACTCAACCACTTGAGCCACATCTGCTCTCGACTTTCATTTTAAGCCTTGGAATCCTTTCTTTAAATAAAAATTATGAAGAAGTCCAATATATTAAGCAGATAAAAGTGAAACTACTGTGATTGAAGCAGAGGGTTAAGGCCTTTGACCTTTCATATCTTGGAAGAATGCCTAAGGAGATTCCATTGGAAATAACTTATAGAAATAGTGATTCTCTCCTCCCTCCCCCTCCCCTTCTCCTTGCCCTCCCTCCCAAACTTAGCAAAAGATGTGAATATGCTCATTCAGGAATCCCAGAGAACACAAAATAGGATAAACTTGAAGAACAATACAACCTGTCTCATACTGATCACACTGTTGAATGCAAAGGACAAGGAGAGAGTTCTGAAAGCTGCAAGAAAAAAGTAACTTGTAATTTACAAGGGAATATGAGTTAGATTAGTTGCAAATTACTTATCAGAAACCATGGAAGCATGGAGATAGTGGATGGAAATACTTAAAATGCTCAAAGAAAAATGCGAATATTCTTGCTGTCCTGATTTTGTGATAATCAGGGTAGGCTAAATATTTGCTATATTAGAAACCATGCATGTGTCCCCAGACCTAATTTTTTCCCTAGGTCTGGTTTTTAGAATGCTGGTGATAAACTAAGCCTGATTTATTATATGACCATCCTGTATGGGAAAAGGCTATAACTTTGGGTGTCTTTGGTCAACCTTAAGAGATATAGCAGGGACGGATGTGGCTCAGGTGGTTGGGCGTCCATCTCCCATATGG
>PVKH010025094.1:0-13487 GCA_004027955.1 Chaetophractus vellerosus | reverse complement strand
GCCTCAGGAGCTATTCCATGGCTGGAAGTGGAAGCGCCACTTCTCAAAAATGGGGAAGGAAGAGACAGTTGGCCACCAACTTCAGCTACTGATTAGTAAATTCAGTGGGCTAAAATATAACCTTAAGAACAACTAAAGTTTGAACATGTCCAAGTCAGAAAGAGGCCGGTAGCCACCATTTTAACTCTACCCCTGGCATGAGGGGAAGCCGGGCGGACTGAAAATCACAGTGCTGGTAGGGACCAGATTCTTTCATTCCAGATCAGATTGTAGCTTTAGCATAAGCCCCAGTCCCAACTCCGGAAGGGAGGAAGCTGGGGGGACCTGAGCCAGCCTCTCCGGGAAAATACAGGCCACGCCGCAGAGGCCGGTGATCATCCTACTCGGGCAGTGACAGTAGGGACCAGCTTCTTTCCCTCAGATCGGCCTGCAGCCCTAGCCCACACTTCAGCCCTCCCTTTAGCAGGGAAGAAGCTGGTAGGCCCTGCACCAGCCTCTCCAGGTAACTGCAGGTACATTCGGCTGGCACAGACTGAATAGTTGGAAGTCTACCAGGGCAACTGCAGTCATTTTGGACCCACACAGCATAGATTGCTGCCCACACCTGCAGCTCCATCCCTGGAGAAAACTTCATCAGTCTCTCTGGGCAAATACAGTCTAGGCCTGCACAACTTGGATTATTACAAATGGCTGTGGCTCTGTCCCTACCCCTGGCAAAGGACAAAGTTGAGAGACACTTCATTGGTTCCTGGGGCAATGATGGCAGCTTGAGCCTCCACAGCTTACAGCACCAACCACATCCTTGGCTTCTACTACACAACCAGCAAGGGAGAAAGGGCAAGAAAGCCCTAAACTAAAAAGAGAAACTGTACCCAGAATAAATACTCTAGTAAGCCAGATGCCAAGACACCAACAAAGAATTACAATCCACACCAAGAAACAGGATGATATGGCCCAGTTAAAGGAACAAGATAAACCTCCAGATGACATAAAGGAGTTGAGACAACTAATCATAGATGTTCAAACAAATCTCCTTAACAAATTCCATGAGAAGGCTAAAGAGATTAAGGATATTAAGAAAATATTGGATGAACACAAAGAAGAATTTGAAAGCATAAATAGAAAAATAACAGATCTTATGGGAATGAAAGGCACATATAATAATCATATAATAGCAGGTTTGAGGAGGCAGAAGAAAAGATTGGTGAGCTTGAAGAAATGGTTTCTGAAAGCGAACATATAAAATAACAGATGAAGAAAAGAAGGGAAAAATTGAACAAGTTCTCAGGGAAATAAATGACAGCAAGAGACATGCAAACATACATGTCATGGGTCCCAGAAGGAGAAGAGAAGGGAAAAGGGGCAGAAGGAATATCTGAAGAAATAATGGTAGAAAATTTCCCAACCCTATTGAAGGACATAGATATCCATGTCCAAAAAGCATGACGTACTCCCATCTGAATAAATCGGAATAGACCAACCCCGAGACACATAATAATCAGAATGTCAAATGTCAAAGACAAAGAGAGAATTCTGAGAACAGCAAGAGAAAAGCAATGCCTAACATATAGGGGATACCCAATAAGATTAAGTGCCGATTTCTCATCAGAAACCATGGAGGCAAGAAGACAGTGGTATGATATATTTAAGATACTGCAAGAGAAAAACTTCCAGCCAAGAATCTTATATCCAGCAAGATTGTCTTTCAGAAAAGAGGGTGAGTTTAGAATATTCACAGATCAACAGAAACTGATAGAGTTTGCAACAAAGAGACCAGCTTTGCAGGAAATTCTAAAGGGTGTGCTACAGCCTGAAAAGAAAAGATAGGAGAGAGATACCTGAAAGAGAGTCTAGAAATGAAGATTATATCAATAAAAGTAGCTAAATGTGTCAAAAGAGTGGGAAAACAAAATAGCATAGGTAAAACCCAAAAATTCAGGAATAAACTTAACCAACAATGTAAGGCACTTGTATTCAGAAAACCACAACTCATTGTTAATAGAAATTTAAAACGACCTAAATAATTGAAAGAACATTCCACTCTCATGGATTGGAAGACTAAATATCATTAAGACATCAATTCTACTTAAATTGATATAAAGAGTCAATGCAATCCTGATAAAAAAATTCCAACAGCATTTTTAAAATAAATGGAAAACATGATTATCAAATTTATTTGGAAGGGTAAGGGGTCATGAATAGCCAGAAACATCCTAAAAAGGAAAAGCAAAGTTGGAGGACTCTCATTTCCAGACTTTAAATCATATTACCGGGGGCGGATGTGGCTCAAATGGTTGGGTGTCCATCTCTCATATGGAGGGACCTGGGTTCGATCCCTAGGACCTCCCAGTGGGAAAAAAAATCATATTACCTAGCTACAGTGGTAAAAACAGCAGTACTGGCATAAAGAGAGACACAGAGAACAATGGAACTGAACTGATGGTTCAGAAACATACCCCCACATCTATGGTCAAGTGATTATTGACAAGCCTGTCAAACCCACCTAGGTCGGGCAGAACAGTCCATTCAACAAATGGTGAAGAGAGAACTGGCTATCTATAGCCAAAAGAAGGATAGAGGACCCTAACTCACACCTTATATAAAAATGAACTCAAGGGTCCGGCTGCAGCCCAGTGGATAGGGTGCTGGTTCACCACATGGGAGGCCCTGGGTTTGGTTCCTGGGGACCTCTCCAAAGCAGGCAGACTGCCTTGAGAGGGCAAAGCCACCGTGGACAGGGCAGAACCACTATGGGCAGGGCAAAAAGCCACCACAGGCAGGGCAAAGCTGCCATGGGCAGGGCAAGCTGCCCACGAACGGAGCAGAGCCGCCGCCCGTGAATGGAACAGAGCCACCCACAGCGGGGTAGGCCACCTGCGCAGTGGGCTGACTCGGCGTGTCACCGCAACAGGGGGAGACAAAAGCAGACACAGAAGAACGTAAAATAAAATAAAATAAATAAAGTAAAATAATAAAATAAAATAAAATAAATAAAAATAAAATTAAAATTAACTCAAAATGGATCGAAAACCTAAATATAAAAACAAGAACCATAGAACTTCTAGAAGAAAATGTAGGAAAATATCTTCAAGATCTGGTAGAAGGTGGTGGATTCTTAAGGGAGATAAGAGGAGGACTGAGATGGACTACTAATGTTTAATGTACGTAGAAGTTTTAATTAGCTTTACTGTAAAAGTGTGGAAATGTACAGAGTTGATGGTAACACGTTATAGTGAGTAACAGCTGTTATAAATGGGGATGTGGCTGGAAAGGGTAGTCTATGGATGTAAATACCAATTGACAGAAAGCTAGAGAATAATCTAGGGACTGAATAGCACAGTAAACCCAGAAGTGGATGAGAATTGTGGTTGATGGTACAGATGCAAGAGTGTCCTTTGTGAGCTAGAGCAGATGTACATCACTATTGCAGGGTGGTGGGAGTGTGGAGAAGCATGGGGAAAATACAACTGGAGTTACCCGTGGACTGTGGTTAACAGTAATAATGTAATATTGATGCATCTGTTGCAAAAGATGTACTGTGTTGATAATGGGGGAGTATGGAAAAAGTGTGCCAAATGTACACTATGGACCTAGTAATAACCTGATGATATTATCTCATAATCTGTAATAAATGTTCCACCTTGGTGTGGTGTATTGATAGAGGGATGTTGTATGGGAATTCTGCACATGTGCATGATTGTTTTGTAAGTTTACAACTTCTGTCATAAAAATATATTTTAAAAATAACAATAGGGTGGATTGGGGAAAAAAATACACCAAATGCAAGATAAGGACTATGGTTAGTAGTAAGATTTTGACAATATTCTTTCATAATTTGTAACAATTGTCTCACAACAATGCAAGGTGTTGGTAGGTTGATGTATGGGACCCCTGTATGATGTTATGCATGTTTGCTTTGTAAATTCACAACTTTTACTAGACACTTATTGTTTATGTACGTCCATGTAAAAATGATATAAAAATAATAATAATAGGGTGGGCTGGGGGAAAATACTTTGCTTAGCAGCAATATTTTGAATATGCTCTCTAATCATTAGTTAAAAATGTTTCAAAACAATGCAAGTCATTGCTGGTAGGGTGAGGTATGAAAGCCCTGTATGATGTTATGTATGTTTGCTTGGTAAGCAAATACCAAGAATAAGTGCCTCTCATCTTGGTACAAAGTTCTCCACATTTCTCCTTGGTTGATGCAGCACAAAGTTAAGCAGGCTTTCTTCTATTATCTACTCCAAGATTGTTTTATATCCACTCCTGAAGTGGATATATAATGCCTGCATGTAAAACTCAATGTTCAATGAATATAATTCCATACTATTGACATATAAAATGATAATGTTCCATGGAACATTATTTTTTATTAAGATACAGAAAATGACAACTGTATCTTTAATCCAAAAGCCCAATCTGTACAATTATTGGACTAAATTAGAATTCTTTCCAAGGTATATGTATACTAAAACTTTTCCTGTTTAAAGTTATGTAATATGTGAATTATGTTGCAAATTTAGATAAAAATTATTGTGGGTTTTTGTGACAATTAAAAAAAAAGATGTCAATACCACCCAAAGTGACTTACAGATTCAGAACAATCTCAATTAAAACTCCCAACAGCTTTCTCTGCAGAAATGGAAAAACCAATCATCAAGTTCATATGGAAGGGTAAGGAGCCTGGCATAGCCATCATCATGTTTAAAAAGAAGAAAGTCGGAAGAGCCACATTTCCTGGTTTCAAATTTTATTACAGAGCTACAGTAATCAAAACTGCATGGGGGGTTGTGAATTTTCTCACTGCCCTGATTTTGTGATAATCAGGGTGGGCTAAATATTCGCTATATTAGAAACCATGCATGTGTCCCCAGACCTAGTTTTTCTCCCTAGGTCTGGTTTTTCAAATGCTAGTGATAAACTAAGCCTGATTTGTTATATGACCATCCTGTATGGGAAAAGACTTTGGGTATCTGTGGTCAACCTTAAGAGATACAGCAGGGGGACGGATGTGGCTCGGGTGGTTGGGCATCTGTCTCCCATATGGAGGGGCCTGGGTTCCATCCCTGGGACCTCCTGGTAAAAATTTAAAAAAAGAAAAATACAGGGGCTGGCTCGATAGCCCAGTGGATAGGGCACCGGCATACCACATGGGAGGCCCCGGGTTCGGTTCCCGGGGACCTCTCCTAGCACAGACCGCCTTGAGAATGGCAAGCCGCCATGGGCGGGCCAGAGCCACCGTGGGCAGGACAAAAAGCTGCCACGGACAGGGCAAAGCCGCCACGGGCAGGGCAGGTCACCCGTGAATGGAGCGCAGCCAGCCACCCGCAAACTGAAAGCCGGCTGTGAATAGAAGCAGAAGCCGCCCACAAGCGGGGAAAGCCGTGCCTGCGCAGTGACCAGTCTCGGCATGTCGCCGCAGCGGGGGGGGGAAGGGGAGATATGTAATAAAATAAATAAATCTTTAAAAAAAAATTAAAAAAAAAAGAAAAATACAGAAGACGCGTGGGGCACCAGACCCCATGCGTGGGTGCACCGTCAGGCCCCACGAGCCACGCAGCAAGATGATGATGTAACATGAGAGTGACACAGGGGAAGCCAAGACGAGATGCACCAAAAAACCAGGAACTAAAGTGGCACAGTCGGTAAGATGGCTCTTTCCCACATTGGAGTTTTCGAGGATCGAGTCCCAGTGAAGATAGGAGGAAAAGGATGAGAAGAAAGGGCAGGAAACAGACACAGAATCGCCCTGCAAATGGTCACAGAAACAGCAAAAATGAGCGGCGGGGGTAAAAATGGATAAAAGTAAATAAATAAATAAATCCTTAAAAAATGCATAGGGGAGGAAGATATGGACGGACTACAGTTAGTAGTAATACTTTGACGATGCTCTTTCATGATATCTTAATAAATGTTTCACAACAATGCAGGGTGTTTGGGGGGGGTGATGTGTGGGAGCCCTGTGTGATGTTCTGCATGTTTGTTTTGTAAGTTCACGATGTTTACTGAACACTTATAGTTTATATGTGTTCATATATGAATATATACTTCAACAAATTGTTTTTTTAAAAAAATCTGCATAGGGGAGTGGATATGGTCAAGTGATTGAGCACCTGCTTCCCATGTACAAGGTCCAGGGTTCGATCCCCAGTACCTCCTAAAAACAAAAAAACTAACAAGCAAACAAAAGAAAAAACCAACTCGGGGGAGCTGGTATAGCTCAGAGGTCGAGCGCTGGCTTCCCACATTTGAGGTCCTAGTTTCAATCCCCTGCCTTGGTACCTCAAAAACAAACAAACAACAACAACAACAAAAAAAAAAAAAAAAAAAAACAGCATGGTACTGGCAGAAGGACAGACATGTGGACCAATGGAATCAAACTGAGAGTTCAGAAATCAAGCCTCACATCTGTGGCCAATTGCTTTTTGACAAGGGTGCCAAGTCCACTCAAATAATCTCTTTAACAAAATAGTGCTAGAAAAACTGCCTATACACATGCAAAAAAAATGAAAGACCCCTACCTCATACCATATACAAAAATTCAGTAAAAATAGATCACAGGCCTGAATATAAGAACTAAAACTATAAAACTCAGAAGAAAAACAGACAAATATCTTCAGGACCTTGTATTAGACAATGGTTTCTTAGACTTTTTTCTCTATTCATTTTTTACATTTTCTAATATATTTGTTCTACTTCTCTCATCATACAAAGTTTATAGGTTGGCAGCTCTCCATATATTATTCTCCATACCTGCCTCTTTTCTCAAAACATTTGCTTCAGAAGAAAGCGCAGGAGAATATGTCAGCCACGTTGGAGTCCTGCCCTCGGCTTTGAGGGGTGTGAGAGCCGCGGTGGCTCCTGCTGTCTGCTTGTGCTCTTGAATCTGGTCCCAAGCTCACAGGGCCCCTTCCCCACGCACCCTGAGCCTTCGTGCCCAGCCTTACAGCCCAGGCTGGTGTCAGGAAAACAGCAACCAGAAGGACAGAAGAGACCGCAACCTGCAGAGAAGCCACACTCCAGGTCAGTGGTTCCTGAGGGCTCAGGGTTGGGAGGGGCAAGGATTGACTGCAAAGGGGCACAAGGAGGTGTCGGGATGCGGAGCGTGTTCTAAAGGGGACTGCAGTTGTGGCTGTACAATGGTGTACACTCCCCAAACTCAGCCAACTGTACTCCTGAGACAGGCAGTGTTTATTGTAAATGAGAGTTTGAGGCAAAAATCCTTTATTCTAAGTCATTTCCTTATCTAGGCATTAACACTGCTGATTCACTTCACTACAAAGTTAGGTCTTTTCACTTCTTCAGTTAAAGTTTTATTTCAGTCCTTTTCCTGTTTATTCCACATATCCTCTTTCATTGAGAACTAAGGAAATAGGGGCTGCATTTTTCTTTTCTTTCATGAGCAAATCCACTTCAGGCGGAAAGGTTTTTCTCTAAGCGCTGAGAAATCTGCTGGTGAAATATCCCCCCTAGTTCCATTTGTTTTCCATTTCCCTCATTCCAGAATTTGATTAGTTGTTCTTTATTGACGTGTGGGTGGCTGTTCCGCACCTGGTGCCCGGGGCTCAGTTGAAACCGCGACTCCCACTGGCATGTGGACCTGCAGCGCTGCTTCTCTGCGGTTCCGGGGACCCCTCCTGTCCTCCAGACGCCGTGCTTGGGCTGGAAGGCTGGAAGGGAAGCATGGAAGGCTGGAAGGCTGGAAGGGAAGGCTGGAGGCTGGAAGGGAAGGCTGGAGGCTGGAAGGCTGGAAGGCTGGAAGGCTGGAAAGGAAGGCTGGAAGGCTGGAAGGGAAGGCGCGCTGAGCTCTCAGCGCCTCCAACAGCGCAAGGCAGACAGCAGGAGCAGGCCACGGCCCCCGGAGGTGGGTGGAGGGCTCAGAAAGGGGAGAGCAGGGCAGGGCCGTCCCAGCCCCAGCCGCAGGCACAGAGAGCAGGAACTGGGGGCCTGCCCAGGGGAGCTCGGGCCACAGGGAGCCTGGCCTGGCCCGGGAAGAAGGCAGGGCCAGGAGCGGGCAGCTCGACAGGGCTGCTTTCGTCTTCCCGGAAGGGCAGAGAATTGGAGAACTGCCTGCAGCCTCTGGGTCAGTTTCAGTCCTTAGGATTTCCAGTGGCTGCTGGAGGCGCTGCTTTTCCACCGACAGACCAGAGGCGGCACCCGGCGCCGCATCTCCGCTGCCTCCTCCGAGCGCCTCGGGGAGCTGGCCCCAGGAACACGCGCTTAAGGAAATTAGTTTTCCGAAGGAAAAAAACGTGCGCGCTTCCTAAGGTCTCTGAAGAAAGTTTCGCTTTGGTCCCCTTGGGGTGGGCTGCACATTCCTAGCAGATAATAAAATTAGCCGTGTTCCCAGTTGCGCTGTAGGAGGAGCCTGCGTTTGAAAAGCTTGTTCCCACGCGAGGCTTCCCTGCCCGTCCAGCCTCGCCCTGCCCCTGCCTCCTCGTGCCAAGGAATGGCTGCTGCACCCGCGACATCTCTGGAGAGCACGGATTCTGCTCAAGGGTCTCGGTGTGCTGCCCCTGGCCCCCAGGGGTGCCTTGCTCTTCAGAGACTCTTCCTGAGTTTTGCATGACGTTGCACTCGTGCATGGCGTTAAACTCGTGCATGACGTTGCACTCATGCATGGCGTTGCATGAATTGAGCGGGAACGGCCGCTGCGGAGAGCAGAAGGCAGAAGCCGGTCAATAGACAGTCCGGTGGGCAGAGAGAAATGTGAGCAAATCAAGAGGGCAATTCAGGACGGAGGCAACAGAGGACTTGAGGAACAAGTGAGCTCCGCAGAAGCCTTGGGAAAGAGGCAGCCGCCGGTGGCCGCCCTGAGCGACGCCTGTGGGCGCGGCCCAGCGCCAGGCGCACGTGGCGACCTGGCTGGGTGGCGGGATCGCGCTCCCTGAGAGCGTGTTCTTCCCCTGTGCGTTGGGAGGACAGCCACCCCACAGCCAGGCCTTTTCCATCCTGGTCCCAGCCAGGAAATAAAGCCAACTCATCACCCCACCTGTGTCAGCCGGGAGGTTCCCCAGCGGCTGAACAAAATATTTTCAGAATGTGGAATGTAAACAAGGTTCCTACTGCTAGCAATTCTGTGTCATTTACTTGTGGTTTCTTTTCTTTTAAATTCAGAATTAAATTCAGAAGATTGCCAGCCTGCGCGGTGCATGTAAACATATCAGAAATATAGATTAGAATTGTGACTGATTAGCTAGCTGTGAAAGTGCCTGTGTAAACGGAAGAAGGGGGGAAACTCTATTATGCTCCTGGGATATTGCTTCTCCACAGGAAATTCAATTGTGAAAGGGCTTTAAAAGCAACGACTTCAGTCATTTGTGTCTGCCACACACTGGTTACCCTTAATGCTAATCGAATACCTAGACGGAGGCTCCGCCTGGGCCTGAGTGATCAGCTTCCCAAAGAAAAACAGGATGCGACTCCGAGAGGGAGGAGAAGGCCAACAAATAGGCATTAGCAGCCCGTATTGCAAAGTGGGGGTCTCTCACGCCATTGTGAATGTTTCTCAAGAAAACCCATTTCCTCAGTTCCATTATTGCTTGTGGTTCAAAAGCCTCTGTCTGGTCTGGGATGGAGGGATGGAGGCTGCGTGCAACTTTCTGGTACTGAGGATGAAAATCGAGGCTTGCCTTCGTTTATAAACTTCCTCTGAGAAAAGCATTCCGTCTTCCAAATCGATATGGAGCTAAATGAGGCAGAACGATTTCATCATTTTCCCAGGGGCCTTTGAGGTTGATGTTTTTCTGGCACCCTGTCATGAATTACACATTTTCTAAAATGTTGGCACTCATTATACAACCACCTTTTTTGTATTATTTTGGAGCTGGCAAGCCAACATTAAAACTAGCTACATTATCAGTGTCTTTACGTTTTCTGTGATGCCTTCTGAGTTGTGGTAAGGTAGCAATCTTGGGTCTCAGGTGAGACAGGTGGCCCCAGCTGTCTGAGCTCACCACTCCATCTTCAGTTGCTCCTTCCCCCTCACTCCAAAGTCATCGGTTTCCAGCTCACCCAATTAGTCGCCTCGCACTTTCTGAAGTGATACCAGCTGTATCATAATCCATGAAAGAATCTTCTTCAGACAAAAGCCCCGTGGAATAAGGTCTATGCCCTACAAGATTAGGCACCTGGGGGATTGGATGAACAATTGCCTTGAACCACAAATTATTTGGATCATTTGGCAAAAGGAAAAGGCACTTCCTTTAGCAGGTAAGATTTGAAAAAGTTTTCATCTGAGAAGGAGAAATGGATATCTCGAGAATGGGGCCAGAAGGCACACTGGGAGATATGCAGAGAGGATTACCTGGGCTCTGCAGGTAGATGCTGGCTTCACACCTGAGCCCTGACAAAGAACAGCGAAACTTCATCCTTCTCCAGCAAAGCTCCAAAGCCAGCGTGGCCAACAGAAGTCTAATCTTCCCATATACTTTGGGGTTCTTTGATAAACACACATTTTGACCTCATGTCTCATTAATTTGTTCTGGAAACAAAACATTTCTGATCAGTTATGGAATATTTGTTGTTAATCTTGTTGAATTGCTGTGCTGCACTTTTCCATGTTTTCCAGGCCTGGAATAGCATGTTTCTCCATTACCTCTCCCCCTTTCCGGTTCCTTATAGGACTTGCATGAACAGTATGGAGCCCTGGCTTTCATTGGTAGGGCCAGGCTCTTGGAGCAGCTTGAGCAGCTGAGCAATGCTGCACAGTTCTTACTGAGGGAAGGGCCTTTCTTAGGTCTAACGTGATCTCCTCCATCTATTTAAAACCATGTCTGCCTGTTTTACTATGGCCCCTGGAGGGATGGACTTCCACCTTCATTGCCCCAGGGGGTGTAGGGGAAGCAAAGAAGAGCTTGAAGTTCATTGGGAAGGGTCACTTCTTCCATTTACCAAACTCCCTCGTTCCTGGATGGACGAGAAGGAACAGCGCTCTCCTTTACTTGCTAGCCCCTGAGTGCCCCGGCATGCCCTAAACCCACCAGTGCTCCCCCGGGGCAGGGGCGCTGCCGCTCCTCCTCTCTGATTGGCTCAGGCTAGGCCTCTGGGACCTGGAAATCTTCAAAGAAAGGTGCCAAGAGCACTGCTTTGGCCCCAGGTCAGAATCACATTCTCTAACAGTTTTCCTGCCTGGCGTGGGGCTTACTTGCTGCAGCGTGGAGAAGACAGAGGTCTTGGGCCCCCAGCCCTAACAGCCCTCTCCCAGGAGAGGTCCCCATCCTTAGAATCGTGTTAGCCCTCAGTGCAGTGGTGACTGTGCGCCCATGGCACGCCTCTGCCTGCCGGAAGAGGTCTGGCTCTCTAGCCTCAGAAGGCTTTCGGGCTCATTTCCCCTGGTTTGCATGCTTCCAGAGGCCTTGCTATTTCCCTTAGGCCTGATTTTTTAAGACATTAATAATTTTATAGCTTCCCTTCTGCATACTTCTGGTTTGTAAAATGCGATTCTAAGAGTCGCACAAGACTCTAAGATCTCATCAACATGAAATAATACTTCCCCATCTCGCATAGGGTATTCCATTTGCATTAAACTTTAAATGTAGCGTCTCTGTCTCGCCCACGGGAACCACTGGGCAGTCCCTGCAGCCCCTGCGAGTGCACGTCCGCCTTCCGCCCTCACACCTAGTGCAAGCCGGCTGGGAGTCGCCGCCCTGGCTTACAACACTCCAGCGTCCTTCCCGCCGTTGGTTAGGGAACAGCTCTCAGCTCCACTCTCTACTCACGAAGTCGAACTACGTGTCGTTGGCAGGTTGAAATCTTAGTGCTATACACAAAATGCGTGATTGCTGCTCCAGAGTCTTTTTCTTTTAATTTTGGTAAAAGTGGCTTGACGTTACGCCAATAGCACACTGTGATATTAACCTGTTCTGGCTTCCAAAGGCTTTGTTTATTTGGCTTTTTACTTCTTTGTTCAGTTCGTCATTGGCTAGTGTTCTTCCAGACCGAACTAACAGTGTTTAGGACAGGTGTAGGAAAATGAGTTTTCTCACCCAAAGGCAATCGATATTCCAAAAGGAAAAAACCTTCAAGGAACTCGGAAATAAAACGCATGTTCTATTTTATTGGAAAGAAAACACGTCCTTCACATAATGTTTAATTAAGAAGAGAGAGTGTAAAATTCTATTCAGTAAAAGCAAAAAATCAAAAATGTAGATGCTGGCTCTGTACGATAGACAGTGGAAAGACCCCAAGAGCATGGAAAAGAAAAAAGTAAGAGGGAAGAAAAGGTGGAGTCAGAGATACAGAGAAACCTACACAAACACAGAGGAGAGAACGGGAGAGAGGGGGAGGGGAGTGTGAGGAAGAAGGGGGAGAGAAGCACAAAATAACTGAAAGCATACTCTTTAGAGAAGGACAGCGGCAAACTACTGCTTTTAAGAGTGTTGCCACTAAACACCGCCATCAACGTAACATTTTCACAAGAGAAATTATCTTAATTATCTTGGAGACTTTACTCTCAGAATAAACACGAGGTAGAAATCGAGGGCCAGTGTTCTCCCACCCTGCTTTAAAGGGGAAATACAAAAGAACCACTGAGTAGGCGGGATTTCAAAACAGGGCTCCTTTTAGACAAGGGTATGGGGTGGGAGTTTGGAAGAACAAGCAATTCAGCGGGAGGAAGAGCTTTGCACTGCTTTCCCACACCTTGAGGATAGACCTTCTCAAAAGGGTGGGAAACCCCCCAATGAAAACAAACCGATGATTCCGACTGAGCCAGCGCCCTCCCCGCCCCCTGGCTCTGCAACCCTGACACCCTGAGGGAGCGGGTCTTCCAAGTTCCACACACTCCGCAGATGTTGGTGCAGCTGTGGTGGGAGGACTCCTGCTGGACTGGTCCAAACTGCCTGGTGAGACCCAGTTAATACAGTTTCAGGACTTTTATGAGCCTGTTTTAAAACACAGCCTTGATTTAAAATTAAATTATACAAATGTACAATTAAACAAACTGTGTTTTTTTAAAAGGCAATAGATATTCAAAACTCATCCCTTCCTAATTATTCTCCTACTTCTTCCTGTTGTGCTGGGGTTATTGACATGTCTCATATCTCGTGGTCAGCAGTCCACGCAATGGTGACTGTGCCACGTCGGTGAGGTCACGTTGGGAGCCGGAAATCGGCCGTGGTAAGCGTATTTACACCATGGAATCAGCAAATGCTGCAAATCAGGTGCTTTATTTTGCAGAGGGCTAGTTGTTAGGCATTTACCAGCACACGGCCGATGAGGGGGACAGGCCAGGGCCACTGCCAGTTTCCCAGAGAAAAATTAATTTTATAACTCCTGAATGTGAAGGAATGTGTGTGAAAACAACAATTACATTGTGGACACCAATCAGTCTTCTTGGTTCTGCCACAAATGTGAAAGCTGCAATTGGGTTGGAGTTAGACAAGGAAGGGGGGCAGCGTGGCCAGCGCCCTGGACGGAACCCGCGCGTCTTCCCAGCTGCTGCTTCGCTCTTGCTTCTGCAGGGTTGGTCAAAGCATGGT
>PVKH010025093.1:0-13492 GCA_004027955.1 Chaetophractus vellerosus | reverse complement strand
TTATTAAAATTTCTATCACTTTACTTAGACTCTCACATTGCTTATCATTTTCCTGATATCCTTTTGTTCTTTCTCTGTATTTTCCTTCTTCTCCTTAAGTGTTGCTTAAGATTAATTTTTAAAGGGTTTTTTTGGTATGTCCATATTCTTGTCTTCTTCATTGGTGCATTCTGTATAATTATCCTCTTCTATGAATGCCCCATCTTTCCCTATTTCTTGGTTTTCCTTGCACTCCTTTGTTGCACAACATATATTTTAATATTATAAATGTTAACTCTGGGATTTATTCCCTGAGATATCTGATTCTTGATTTTGTAAACAGCTGGTTATAAAACAGGTATTTTCTTGAGCTTCAGCCCTTCTACCAGGAAGGTCTGCCCAAGTCAGATGTAGTAAGCAAGGTATTTCCTGACCTTCTGAGCTTCTGTCTTGTCCTGGGCTTTTGCTTTTAATTATTTTGGAACTCCCCTTTTCTCAGGGATTTGATTGTCCTGTCTATTTTCCAGGAGACAGACCATCCTCTCCCAGTGTTTGAATTCATAAGGCCTTTGCTCTAGACTATCCTCCTCTATAGTCTTTTACACCTGATTGATTGTTTCAAGCTGCTTTGGCCTGTGTGGGGGGAAATATTTGGATGAGGGTCATCCCAGATAGGGCTTGCCCAAGTCAGTCTTTCCCAACTAAAACAGGACTAGGGACTCATGAAAGGAAGCAGGCTATATCCAGTCAGTCTTGGGGAAGGGATCAGGAAGGGCCCCAAGTCTTACCAAAGCTCTCCTGCCTGCCCAGCAGTTGTTTTCCTGTCCTGCTGAGCAAAGGCAACCTTCAGCTAACTGTCCCCCAAAGCTCTGAGGAAGCACTGAATAATTAAGTCTCCTCCACCTCCACCTTTGCCTGGGTGAGTTGAAATAATGGTTGCTGTTGTCCAGGGCAGGGTTGAAACAATGGCTGCCACTGATTTTGGCAAGGGTTCAAACATTCGCTGCCCTCCAAACTTGGCCCCCAATGATTTGAATTGGACAATGAGAAGCCATGCTCAGTTATCTGTCATGCATAACCCTGTTCTTGGGGAATAGGATGTTCATGCCCCTTTCTGTTGCCAGCAAGCTAGCAAGGGACTGGAACCCACAATTGTCTGCTGTGAGAGTGAGGACTGGCTGTCAGTAGCCACCACGTGGAGAGAGCAATTTACTGTTCTTTAATCAGTAATTTACCAGCATCTCCTTCTCATCTTCTGTATACAATAGTGTTCATTCAGCCTCCAGAGTTTCAAAATAGTTGTTTCAGACTCTTCCTGCCTGCTCAGTAGTTGTTTTCATGGAAGGATTGAGAGCTGGCACTCCCTATTCTGCCAAATTTTCCCACTTCACTTTCTTTTTACTTTATGCTCTTTGTGTCTTTAAACATCAAGTGAGTTTCTTCTAGATGACACATAGATAGATCATGATATTTACTCTAATTTGCCAATCTTTGTCTTCTAATAGGGGAGTTTAAACCATTGATATTTAAGGTAATACCCAAAAGGGAAGGATTTACTTCTTCCATTTAGCTTTTTTAAAAATCTTTTGCATATTTTTTTTGTTTTTCAGTTATTCCATTAATGACTTTCTTGCATTTATTTGTTTTCTTTTTATAGTGTACTATATTTATTCCCTTAATATTTACTTTTCTCTACATATTTTGGTTCTTTTTTCAGTGGTTACCTTTGTGATTATTTCTCTTGACATATTAAACTAATAGCAACATAGTTCAACTTGTACCAGCCTAGCTTCAGTTTGTTCAAATGCTTTATTCCAATATATATCTGTACAAACCCCTTTATGTTGTTCCCTTATCACATCCTTAAAAATTTTATGCCCATTGGCATAGATCTAAATATTATTTTACATATTTGGCTGTTAAATTATATGGGGGGGACCAATTACAAAACAAAAGTAAAATAATACAAGATTTTATATTTACCAAAGTATGATACCATTACCAATATTCTTTATTTCCTCTTGTGTCTCTGAGTTATTGTCTATTGTCCTTTTATTTCAGTTATATTTAGTCCATATTCGTGAAATGATGCAATATTTGTCCTTTTGTGTCTAGCTTACTTCACTTAGCATAACATCTTCAAGATTCATCTATTTTATCATATGTCTCCCAATTTCATTTCTTCTGAGAGCAACATAGTATTCCATCATATGTATATACCACATTTTATTTATCCATTCATCAGTTAATGGACACTTGGGTTTTTTCTATCATTTGGCAATTTTTAGTAACTCTGCTATGAACATTGGTGTGCAAATGTCTCTTCACATCAGAGGTTTCAGCTCTTCTGGATATATTCCTAGTAAAGAAATCACTGGATAATATGGCAGGTATGTATTTAGCTTCCTGAGGAACCACCAAACTATCTTCCACAGAGTCTGCACCATATTACATTCCCATCAACATTGAAGGAGTGCTCTTATTTCTTCACATCCTCTCCAGAACTTATTGTTTTTTGACATTTTAAAAATAATGGTAATTCTATGCAGTGTGAAATTATATCTCATTGTCATTTTGATTTGCATTTCCCTAAAAGATAGTGATATTGAACATTTTTTTTCATGTGCTTTCTAGCCATTTGTATTTCCTCTTTGGAGGAATGCCTATTTAAGTCTTTTGCCCATTTTTCAGTTGGATTGCTTGCTCTTTTATTGTTGAATTTTATAACCTCTATATAGCAAGGAAATCAAACTCTTATTGGATATATGGTGTAATGGTTTGGCAGTTTTATGTAATTATGAATTCCAAAAATATATATATTGAATCCTGTTTGTAAACTGATCTGTTAATCTGGGCATGATTAGGCTATGATTAGGGCGTTAACTGCCACATCAGTGAGATGATGAGCCCCTCCCCTCAGTGGGCGTGGTCTCAAGTATAAAAGGCTAGACAAAAGGCAGCAGATTGGAGAAGCAGATTTGGAGAAGAGATTTGAGAAGCAGCTCTGATGTTGGAGTGAGCCATTCGCCCGATAGTCTACAGCTGGCCTTGTGGAGAGACGCAATGCATAGAGAGCCTCATGGTCTACAGCTGAACTTGTGGAGGAAACAGAAGCTAAGCCCAGAGAGAAATGCAGCCCCAGGAACAGAGGAACCCAGAAGCCTGAACACTGGAGACTTCGGCAGCTGTCTTGCTCCAACACGTGAACTTTGGTGAGGGAAGAACTTTATGCTTTGTGGCCTGGTAACTGTAAGCTTCTACCCCAAATAAATACCCTTTGTAAAGACTGACCGATTTTTGGTATATTTCAAAAGGCACCCCTGTGGCTGACTAATACATATGGTTATCAAATATTTTCTCTCATTGAATGGTCTGCCTTTTCACCTTCATTTTTTAAATATCTGTATATATATTTAATTTTTTTTACATTTTGGAACATACACTTTTTTTAAAGATACATAGATTACATAAATGTTACACAAAAATTACAGGGATACCCATATGCACCACCTCCCACACCTCCCACAACCTCCCAGGTAAATATCCTTCATTCCTCCTATGAATCACAAAAGTGTTGAAGTTTTACGAGATCTCATTTATCCATATTTTCTTTCTTTGCTTATATTTTCAGTGTAAGGTTTAACAATGCACCACTTACCAGCAGGTCTTGAATATGTTTCCCTACATTTTCTTCCAGGAGCTTTATGTTTCTAGCTTTTATATTTAGGTCTTTACATATTTTGAGTTAACTTTTGCTAAAGGTGTGAGATAAGGGCTCTTTTTCTTTCTTAGGGATATGGATATCCAGTTCTCACAGCACCATTTTTTTAAGACTCTGCTGGCACAGCTGGGTGGGTTTCAAAGTCTTGTCAAAAATCAGTTGACCATAGATGTGAGGGTCTGTTTCTGAACCATCAATTCGGTTTCACTGGTCTATGCCTCTACCTGTATGCCCATGCTCTTTTTACCACTGTAGCTACATAATATGCTTTAAAGTCCAGAGGTGAGAGTCCTCCTCTAACTTTGCTCTTCCTTTTAAGATGCTTGTTTATTTGGCTTCCAAAGAAATTTGATAATTGTGATTTCCATTTTTAAAAAAATGTTGGTGGAATATTTTCAAGATTGCATTGAATCTGTATAACATTTTGGCTAGAATTGGTATCATAACAATATTTATTCTCCCAATCCATGAGCATGGAATATTCTTCCATTTTATAGGTCTTTTTAAAGTTTCTTTTAGCAATACATTGTGGTTTTCTGAATTAAAGTGCTTTGTGTCCTTGGTTAAGTTGATTCCTAATTATTTGTTACTTTTAGTCACTATTGTAAATGGACTTTTTCCCCAAACTTCCTCTTCAGATTGCACATTACTAGTGTATAGAAACCCTACTGATTTTTGCATTTAATCTTTTATTATCAACCCTGCTGAAATCTTTTATTAGCTCTAGCAGCTTTGTTGTAGATTTTGGGGGGCACTCTAGGTATAGGATCATATCATCTGAGAATAGCAAAAGTTTTACTTCTTCCTTTCTGATTTGGATGCATTTTATTTTCCTTGCATGACTGCTTTAGCTAGAAACACTAGCACTATATTGAACAGCAGTGGTGACAGAGGGCACCATTGTCTTGTTCCCAATTTCAGTGAAGCAGCTTTTAATCTTTCACCATCGAGACCATTACCTGTGGGTTTCTCATATATCACCTTTACCATGTTGAGAATGTTTCCTTCAAATCCTATCTTGTAGTATTTTTATCAAGAAATTATGCTGTTCTTTGTCAAATGCATTTTATGCATCAATTGATAGTATCAGATGATTTTTCTTATTTGATTTATTAATATGGTATATTACACTGTTTGATTTTCTTCTGTTGAACCACACTTGTATGCATGGTATAAAATTCACTTGATCATGATGAATAATTTTTTAACGTTTTTTTGGATTCGATTAGCAAGTATTTTGAGTATTTTTGCATCAATATTCATTAAAGAAATGGGTAAAATTTTCTTTTTTGTAATATCTTTTATTTTGGCTTTAGTATTAGTGTGATTTTGGCTTCACAGATGGAGTTTGGTAGCATTCATTGTGTTCAAATTTTTGGAAGAGTTTGAGTGAGATTGGTATTAAATCTTTGAATGATTGGTAAAACTCACCTGTGAAATCATCTGGTCCTGGGCTTTTCTTTCTATTTTTAAAATTAATTAATTAATTATTTATTTATTTATTTTTAAATATTTTTTTATTTTTTAAAGATACTTTGATTACACAAATATTACACAAAAAATATAGGAATTCCCATATGGCCTGCTCCCCACACCTCCCACACCCTCCCACATGAACAACATCCTTCATTAGTGTGACACATTCATTGTAATTGACAAATGCATTGCTAGGCATTGACATTGAGCCTGGACTGTAGTTCACATTGTAGTTTACACTCTCTCCCACACAATTCTGCATGCTATGGGAAGATATATAATGGCATATATTTGTCATTGCAATGCAATTCAGGATGATCCCCAAACCCCAATAAAGCCCTCAAATTACATGTGTCTTTCCTTCTCCCTGACCCCAAAGCCTCCAGTGGCCACTATCTCCACATTAATGTGAAATTTCTTCTATTGCTAGAATTACAACAAATCTATTGTAGAATACCAGTAAGTCCACTCTAGTGATACATAGTTCATTCCCCAATCCTGATGATTCTGGGATGGTGATATCCATTCCACCTCTAATTGAGAGGGGGCTTCAGTCTCATACAGCCAATAGATGGGACTCTCTTGCTTGTAGTTGTGAGCTCTCTCATTTCCTTGGTATTGTGATTGTCAATCCTTCACCTTTTGTTAGTTTTCCTGAGTGAGTCCAATGAACTGAAGAGTAGATGTTGTAACTCCACTGAAGCTCAGGTTCCAGCTTGCACATGGACAGCCCAAAGATTCAAATATCTTGGACACACACCTACGAATTCCACACCAAGTATAGGTTCAAATAGAAGGGACAAATGAGCCATGTATACAGAAGCCATAACTGAGTCCGACTCTCTCACTCTCAGGAGCACAAACACCAAAGTATGGCCCACTAGCAAGGCACCAAACTCCAGAGCTATCTGCCATGACCATAGGACCTGCATGTCTCTAGAGCCCTCAGGATCCCCACTATTCAAAGTAGTATCCACTTTGGCAGTCTATGAGATCCTGCTGAGATGTGCATAAGTGTTACCTCTGGGATGACCGCTGGACTCACTTTGAAGTCTCTTAGCCATATAAACTCATTTGTCTTTATCTTTTCCCCCTTTTATTCTGGTCTTTTTCCAGTTGCACTAGGTTTTATAGGGTAGTTGTTTGAAGACTGTTTCAATCTCTTTACTTGTGAAATTTGTTTGTTGAGGTCTTCTATTTTTTTCTAGGGTCAGTATATGTTGTTCATATGTTTATAGGAATTTTTCTATTTCATCTGTATTGTCTTGTCAGTGTACAGTTGTTCATAGTATCTGTTTATTATCATTTTTGTTTTTGTGGGGTCAGTAGTAATATCCCTGATTTCATTTTTGTTTCATTATTTGTATCTTCTCTCTTTTTACTTTGTCAGTCTAGGTAAGGGTTTGATGATTTTGTTAATCTTCTCAAAGGACCAATTTTTGGTTTTGTTAATTCTCTCTATTGGTTTTTGTTCTCAATTTCATGTATTTCTGCTCTGATCTTTGTTACTTCTTTCCTTCTCTTTAATTTGGTAATAATTTGTTGTTCTTTTTCTTTTTCTGCCAGCTGTGTAGTTACACCATTGATTTTAGCTCTTTCTTCTTTTTTTAATGTGAGAAATGAGGGCTATAAATTTCCCTCTCAGCAGTGCCTTCACTGCATACCATAGGTTCTGATATGTTTTTTCTTGGTTTCATTCATCTCAAGATATTTACTGATTTCTATAACAATTTCTTCTTTGAGCCACTGATTATTTAAGACTGTGTTGTTTAATCTCCATATATTTCTGTATTTCCCATTTTCCACCTGCTGTTAGTTTCCAACTTTATTCCATTATGATCAGAGAAAGTCATTTGTATAATTTTAATCTTGTTGAATTTATTGAGACCTGCTTTGTGACACAATATATGGTTTATCCTGGAGAAAGATCCATGAGTACTTGAGAGGAATTTATATCCTGCTCTTTTAGGAGTGGAATGTTTTGTATATGTATTTTAGGTTTAGTCCATTTATCATATTATTCAAATTCTCTCTTTCTTTATTGATTCTCTGCCCAGATGTTCTATCAAATTCTGAGAATGGTGCATTGAAGCCTCCAACTATTATTGTAGAGACAACTATTTCTCCCTTCAGTTTTGCCAGTGTTTGCCTCATGTAATTTTAGGCATCCTTGTTAGTCGCATATATATTTATGATTGTTATTGCTTGCTGGTAAATTACCCATTTTATTAATATATAATGTCCTTCCTTGTCTCTAATAACAGTTTTGCTTTTAAAGTCTATTTCATCCAATATAAACAGCTTCTCCAGATTTTTTTGGTTTCTCCATGCACTGAATATCATTTTCCAGGCTTTCACCTTCAAACTATTATTGTCCTTGAGTCTACAGCGAGTCTCTTGCAAACAACTTACAGATTGCTTATATTTTCTTAATCATTCTGATGGTCATGTCTTTTAATTGGGGAGTTTTAGCATGTAATCTTCATTTTTCTTACTCTAAAGGGAGTTTTTCCTTTACCCATTTTGACCCTTGGGTTTTATCTCTCACATTTTATGTTCACCACTATTTTTACACTTTTAGTGACTTTTATTTATATAAGATTCATTTCTAGACTCTCTTCTAAGCCTCTATCCTGTCTTTTATTTCAAGCTGAAGCACTCCCTTTAGTATTTCCTGAAAATCCAGTCAATTGATTGCAAACTTTCTTAGTTTCTGTTTTCTGTGGGTATTCTAAACTCACTCTCATTTTAAAGACAATATTGCCAGATATAGGATGCTTGGCTGGGACTTTTTCTCTTGCAGAATCTTAAATATATCATACCACTGCTTTCTAGGCTCCATAGTTTCTGATGGGAAATCAGCAATTAATCTTATTGGGTATCTCTTGTATGTGATGAACCTCTTTCTCTTGAGAATCTCAGGATTCTGTCTTTGTCTTTGGCGTTTGACATTCTGATTAGTATGTGTCTCAGAGTAGGTCTATTCAGATTTATTCAGTGGGAGCACATTGTGCTTCTTGGACATGGATATTCACATTCTTCAATAGGTTTGAGAAATGTCCTACCATCATTTCTTCAAATATTCTTTCTTCCCTTTTTCCCTACTCTTCTCCTTCTGGGACACCCATGACACATATGTTTGCAGGTTTCTTGCTATCATTTAGTTCACTGAGATCCTATTCAGTTTTTCCATTCTTTTCTTTATCTGTTCTATTGTATGTTTGCTTTCAAGGGCCATGTCTTCGAGCTCACTGATCGTTTCTTCTGCATCTTAAAATTTTCTGTTATATTCTTCCAGTGTATTTTGTATTTCATTTATTGTGCCCTTCATTACCATAAGATCTGCTATTTTTCTATGTATGATTTCAAATTATTCTTTTTGCTCACTCGGTGTCTTCTTAATATCCTTAATCACTTTAGCCATCTCATTCAATTTATTAAGCAGCTTTGATTGAACATCTATGATTAGTTCTCAACTCTTTTTTTGTCATCTGGAGGGCTTATCTTCTTCCTTTAACTAGGCCATATTTTCCTGTTTCTTGGTATGGTTTGTAAATTTGGTTGGTATCTTGGCATCTGGCTTACAAGATGTATTTATTCTGGGCACAGTTTCTCCCTTTAGTTTAGGGCTTCTTGCCCTTTCTCCCTTACTGGCAGTGTAGTTGGAGTTGAGGATGTAGTTGACAGTGTAAGTTGTGAAGTCAGAAGCTGCCCATATTGCTCAAATTGCCCCAGCAACTGATGAAGCCATACAGGCCAAGACTGACTGTAGTTGCCCAGAGAGAATGATGAAATTCCATGGCTTTTCCTCCCCTATCTGGGGCAGGGATGGAGTTGCAGGTGTGGGCAGCAAACTAAGCTATGCATGTCAAAACTGACTGCAGTTGCCCAGGTAGACTGATGGAGCACTGGTCCCCCTCTATCCCTTCCAGATGTGTGAATGGACCACCCAGAGTGCCCAGCAATCTAATCTGTGTGGACTGAGAGTATCTGCATTTGCCCTGAAAGGCTGAGGAAGTATTGTCCCTACTGCTCTTTAATTGGTGGGCATGGAATCGCACACCCTGAACAAAGTCTGTGAGGGCTGAAAACACCAGTTTCCCAGAGAGGCTGAGGAAATACAGCTTCTCTCTTATCCTAGTTTGGGGTAGGTGTGAAGACACACTCACCCAACAGCCCAGTACATGCAGACCTAGTGTGCCTGCAGTTTTCTAGAGAAGCTGATGAAACATTACCTCACTCCTATCTTATTGGAGTGTGGAGCCAATGGCATCCAACTGTCTACTCTGTGAAGGCAAAAATTGCCTGCCATTGCCTGGAAAGGCTGAGGAAACACCAGTCCCTTCTTAGCCTATTTGGGGAAGGAGTGGAGCCACAGGGGCCCAACCGTCCAATTGGTGCAGGCCAAAAGCTCCTGAAGTTGCCCAGAAACACAAACCCCCTGTATCCTATGCAGGAGTGGCAATGCAGCCCCAGGTATCTGACTATCCAGTCTCTGCTGGCTGAAAGTACCTGAAGTTTCCCAGAGAGACTTGTGCATGTGCCCCCAGCTTTCTCCCTGGAGGTAGAGCTGGAACCTAGCCTAAGGCTGCAATCAAATCTTGGTGGAAAGAAGCTGGTTCCTATCATCACTGTCATTTCCAATTAGTCTAGCTTTGCCTCATTCAAGTGGAAGAGTTAAAATGGCAGCTACCAGCCTTTTTCTGATTTGGATAAGTTCAAGCCTTAGCTGTTCTTAGGATTATAATTTAGTCAGCCAAATTTACTAATCAGTACTTGAGGTCAGTGACTGACCATCTCTTCCTTCCTATTTTTGGGAAATAGAGCTTCTGACTATGGCCACAGAACAAGAGCTCCCAAGATGGTTTGCAGCACCCTTGGAGGATGAGCACTGGCCTCTGTAGCATGGGGTGCCCTACTCACAAATCTTCATGGCATCTGGGCAGTCTCCTCTTTCCATTTTTCCAAGATGTTTCAGAATACTCTTCTGGTGTCTTGGGCCCCCCAAAAAAGGTGCTTCAGATAGCTCTTAGTGAATTCTACCCACCATGTAGGACAAGCTTATTCTTGGGGCTCCTTACTCTGCCACCATCTTGCCCATCTCCCCTCTCCTTCATTTTGGAAGATAATTTTGCTAAATATAGAGTTCTTTGTTTACAATTGTTTTTTTAAGAATATTAAATATGGCATCCAACTTACTTCTGCTGTCCATGATTTTTTATAAGAGTTCTGCTGTTAATCATGATGGGATCCCTAGTACATGAAAAGTTGCTTCTCTAATGCTTTTCTCAAAATCCTCTCTTTAAATTTGGATCTTGACAGTTTGCTATAATTTGTCTTGTTGAATATCTCTTAGAGTCTGTCCTTCTTGGAGTTCCTTGAGCTTTGTGAATGTGTATATTCATACTATTCATGAGGTTTGGGAAATTTTCAGCCACTATTTCTTCAAATACTTTTTCTGACCCTTTCTTTCCATCTTGTCTTTCTGGAAATCCAAAGAAGCATATGTTGTTATGCTTTATGGTGACCCACATTGCTTTCTGTCTCTGTTCATTTTACTTCATTATTTTTCTCTCTACTTCACACACTGAATCATTTCAATTTTCTTATTTTCAGGGTCAGCAATCCTTTATTCTGCCTGTTCAAATATGTTATTGAATCCCTTTAGTGAGTATTCCATTTCAATTACTGTACTTTCTTGTTCCAAAATACATTTTTCATTTTTATTGTAATTTCAATCCTTTTATTTTGTCCAGATGTTTTCCTAATTCCCTTTAATTTTTTGTATATGGATTTCTTTAGATCATTAAATATTTTTAAGACTGTCGATTTAAAGCCTTAGACTAAGAACTCCAAAGAACGATTTCTCTCAGGGATGTTTCTGGCAAATCTTTTTATCCAGTGAATGGTTTGTACTTTCCTGTTTATTTGTGTTTTGTAATTATTTGTGAATTGAACATTCTGAGTATTATGATTTTTTTGGAACACTGAATATCTTTTATTTATTTATTTATTTATTTATTTATTTATTTATTTATTTATTTATTTATTTTTACATATCCCGCCCTTTCTGCTTGCTCTTGCTTTTTGTGTCCATTCTTCTGTATTCTTCTATGTCTGCTTCTTGTCTCCCCCCATCTTTTGTGGTGACACACCAAGTCGGCCCTCCATGCAGGTGGCTCACCCCACTTCTGGGTGGCTCCATTCCATTTCATGGGCAGCTCTGCTCCGTGTTTTGTGGGCAGCAGAGCTCCGTGTTTTGCAAGCTGCTAGGCTCTGTGATTCGCAGGCAGCAGCTCCCTGTTTCACGGGTGACTTGACATGCCCATGGCAGCTCTGCCCTGACCGTGGCAGCTTTTTGCCTTGCCCACAGTGGCTTTGCCCCACCCACAGTGGCTTGCCTTTCTCAAGGCCATCTGCCTGCTTGGAGAGGTTCCCAGGAATGAAACCCGGGGCCTTCCATGTCATATACCAGTGCCCTTATCCACTGGGCTATACAGCCAGCCCCACACTGAATATCTTGTTCTCTCACTTGTCTGGGATTGCAAGGGTTTGTTGTAGTTGTGTTTGTTTTTGCTATTATTCTTATGTGCTGGAGACATCAACTTGTTACTTTTCCAAACTATTTTGTTCCCAAAAGCAGAAGGGAAAGAGAAAAAGAGATTTTTTTAAAAAGGTACTGCCTCTTTATGACTTCCACTGCTTTTGCCTGAGGTGATATTACAATCGTTGCTTCCATAGTTGCGCCTCTGCCAATGTCTTCATAGCTGACCAAAATCAGTGAACATTGTTCAGACTACATCTCCCTTGATTTTGGAGGACTAGGTATTTATACCTCACCCTGGCACCAGCAAGCTACACAGGGAAATCAGTATTCAGTTCCCCTTGCTGCCTGCCACATGGCTTGGGGATGAAGAATGGTTACCACTGCACAGATGGTAAAATTCACTCATACTTACCATCCCCTTCCTCCAGCTCTTCCCTGGATGCTTCACAATGTTTCACTAGACTCCAGTTTCAAAATAGTTGACTCAAGTGTTTTCTGCCAGTTCAACAGTTGTTTTAGTGGAAGAATTGATGCATGAATTTCCTCTTCTGACATCTTCCCCCAGTGCTCTTTATATTAACTTTTATTGGTGAAGTATGGAAGTCTCCACCTATTATTTTGAACTATTTCCCCCTTAATGTCATTGGATTTGAGAGCAGTGGAACCTCATGGTTAAAGACATGGTTCTAAAGCAGAACTTGATGTGTGTACTGGCAGTGTCACTTACCAACCATGAGAACTTAGACAAACATGTGGCTTCCCTTCACCTAAATTTCTTCATTTATAAAACAGAGATGAGTGATATGACTGTGTGCAATCCTGGCATGTGGCAGGGCCATAATAAGCAGGTAAGCAAGGTGGTTGTGATGAGGTTCTAAGTGAGAAGTTAGAATGGAAGCTTCTCTATGTCTTCACCACTGTACATCTAGGTTCGGGCAGACTGCACGACACATTGTAGGGACACCACAAGCAATTGTTGGGAAAAGACAGTTTCTCAAGCCCTGATGGAAATGTGAAGCAAGTTGGAAGTGAATGCAAGTAGCTGTTTTTTTTATCAGTTTGAATTCTTAATTCTCCAAACAGAGCTGAAAAGAGATTCAAACTTGTTCAATATCTTTATGGATAAAGATGAATCTTTATAAGGCAGGAGCAGGGTGCAGGAGGTAGCAGGGGTTTTGGATGTGACTAAAGCCATCCAGGAACTGTGGAATAGAGAGAAACAAGTCCTAGTGAGACAGAATTCAGAGTTCAGGATGGGGCCTACCTGTGAATGTAACTTAGGCTAAGTATAATGATAGAAGAAGACATCCCTAACACTGACCACCAGATGATAGGTGTTGGGCATGTATTCAGAGCATCCTCAGATCCAATCATCTGTTTTTTGAACCAGAATCTCAGAGGTCAACAACCTGCACAGCTCACAGCCTTGCAATGCAACTGGACACATAAGGTATGTGAATGCATGAGCACTTTGAGAAATACTGCTGTGGTTGATTCTGTGGCTGAAAGCTGAATTAAAACTGCATGTGAACCACAGCCCAGACACAGGAAGAGGAGTAAGAAATGTAAAACTCAATGTTTCTATAACTTAATGTAAACCCAAATGTGCCCAGGTGGCAGAATCATACTCTGGTATATTTGGAGCTCCCTACTCTCACAGAGGGTGGTACCTGAGTTTGGGGTCTGACATGTGGGGCCTACATGGTTTAGGGCTCCAGTCCAGCTAGCTCATATCATCATTTAGGTGGGGACAGGGAGCTCTCACGGCT
>PVKH010025092.1:0-13491 GCA_004027955.1 Chaetophractus vellerosus | reverse complement strand
GAGGAACCCCGGGAAAGACAAGAGCTCCGGATCGAGCACGATCAATGCCGCACTGGCTTCTGCAGAGAGAATACGTTTTCCTATTTCCAGCGAAGAAGTTTGTCGTCTTCATATTTTTAATAAACACTAGTGGAAGCAGGTCGACATCAGTTTGAGCCAGGGCTCATAGAAAATAAAAATACAGATAAATGGAAGATGGAACGCTAGAAGCAATCGAAGGATTGGGAAATCAAGAATGGGCTCTGCACACGCACCATTTTTTAAAAATTTACATCTGGTTATTTAAAGTTATCTATGCAATAAATAATTTTCTTAAAAGAACACTATGAATATAAAAGAAACATATAAAAGTCTACATTATAAGTTTTAATTTTTATATACAATTTATATAAAGGCATAAGGGTCATTTGAATTTTAAAATAAACGGTAATCTTTTAAATGAAGATGCTAAGAGTTTGCTGGGGGAAGGTAATTTGTAATTTCCATGAAAGACGCAGCAAGCTATTTGTGCTTTTATTATAGTCTCTGGGCAGAGGTTCATTTCCAGAAGAAGAAAGGATTTCCCAAGTGGCCCCAGCACTGGGATATGTTGAACTACTGAGGATACAATACTAAATCAGGCTACTGATTCCAGGTTCTCTACCTTTTTGACTCACAAAACTCTCAGTGGCCTGTTCTTAATTCCTTAGAGGAACACTGTTAGATGAAAACTTTGGATATTTTAAGATATTAAAATTATAGTGTATTTTGGAACTAGGTGGAGGCATGACATTGTGAATGTACTAAATGTCACCCAACTATGCCTTGTAAAGTTGTTAATTTCATGTTAGGCGAATTTCACCTCAATACTTTTTTTAAGTGCAACTTTTGGTTGAGAGGGGAGGTAGCAATAGATTTCTGGATGAGAATTATTACGCTTACATTAACTTGGAGACTGCACCAGACTTAAAGGGCAGGCGGTGCTGTTTGCCCTTAGCAAGGCTTCATTCATTTACAGACCCATTTTAAATCTTTTCTCCTCTGCTCCCTTCACTAGCAGTTTGTTGTTTGTTTTGTTTTAGGTTTCCCCTACAAAAATTCAGCCCTGTAAAACAATAGCTTAGGGTGGAGAAACAAACAGAAAGACATTTGTTTATTTACTGACTACCTGAATTCAGATGCCTTAATCTGTTCTTCACCTAATTCCCTCCTTTAGTTGGATGATGGAAATGAGCAAAGGTTATTGATTCCAGCGCCTCCCCACTGGGAGTTCACAGTTTAATCCTTAAATCCAGGTGAGAAATACCCCATTTACCAAGGTAACTTGAATTGGTATCAAAACCACATCCACTAAATTTAGTTTTTTTAAAAAAAAGGAAAAAAGCAAAAGCTTTGATCTGGACTTCTAACACTTGAAACGTAAGAAACTGCTTTTAGAAGTGTGTTTTTCCAGTGTCCTGATCAACTCCCTAGGGAAATCCCAAAGGGAAGAGACCGGGGATAAAGAGCTTTCTGTATTTCTCCTGGTTTTAACTGCAAAAACACTTTTTATTCCATTAGGTTTGTAATAGGAGAGCGTTCAGACAATTTGCACAACGGCCTCTAAATTTATTAATTCATGGCAATTAACTTAGTCCTCACATGTCTAAAAACAAATGGCTGCTTCTCACAAGTTCTAACATCTACTTACGCACTGCCTTGAAAACTGTTAAATGTAAAATTAATCCAGGATTACAAAAAGTATTCAACTAGCACGGTGATGACAGATAGGTAGGTAGAGATTTGCACATGTCTACGTACACATATGGCGTATTATAGTTATCAGCTGATCCTGCCAGGGTTCCACGCGGATTTAGTTCACCACCCGTCTCCTCTGCAAGAGTGAGGCAGTCAGACAAGTTTGAAAGGGCCCCTGGAAGGCCATCTAGCCACTGGCTGGAAGATAGACTAATGTCTGAGGAAGGACAAATGCCTTGGGACATAACCTAAATGGCTCGCCCTTCCCTAGCCCTTTTCCACTTCATGGAATGGGAAATGTTTGCAGAATCATGGCTGGAAGGTTTTCCGCAGCAGTAAATACTGGAAGGAGCAAACCCCTATCTGGTGAAATTCGGGTGCCTGCCATCATCCTAACTCTATCCCCAAAATATCAGACAAGTGAATTACACCACCACATTGCAAAACTGTGCAGCATAAGCCAAGTAACAAGGTCATTTTTAGAGGGTAAAACTGTACCCCAAGTGAAGAGTTGTCAAAATCTGCAACAGGACTTAATTTCAGTCTTTCACGGGCCCTCAGGTCCTCAGATCTGCCTCTTCAATCAGCAGAGGCAAGGGCAACGTGGAAGGGACGGGCTGGGTGGAGGGAAAGGGAATGGGTTGGTCTCTGGAGCAGTTGGTTTTTCCATTATGACTGTGACCCACAGAGTAATTACTAAATTAACCTCATCCAGGGAGATGAAATGATTTTTCACCAACTAGGCCAAAAGAAAGTTTACCAAGTTCCAAAACCAGTTGTGGAACTCTTTATATGTTGTTGGGTGCACGCTGTGGGGCGAATTGCAATCAAATAGCACAACCTGCCCGGAATGCACACGCCGTGGAAGCAATTCTGAAACGTGATCTGTCACCTAACTGGGCTCTCTTGGTTTTCTCGATGGCTTAAGCATCTAGAGTAGCTGAAGCTGCAAGGAACCTTCATTCCAGTCAATATCAGAAAACAAACAGGGTTATAAGATAAAAATGTTATCAGTAGCCATCTAGATTATTCCAAAAGGAAACAATTACAAGCCGACATGGATGAGAATAAAAGCAGTAAATTGAAAATGAATTTGAAAATGCTAAATCCAGTCTGCGGGCAACTTGAGGGCTTGCAAATACTAAATGTGTGAAGATCTTAAATATTAAAAAGTCAAATAAAAACATCCACCAGCTAAATAAAAATAGGTGTAGTTCTCAAATTTTAAGGAAGATATTGGCCACAGTGGCGTTCATTTAAGCCTCTTATTAATAACTAGCAATGGAATAGACCTCCTTGCAAAAATCCTGTCAAGTATTATTATTGCTCCCATTTTACAGGTAACAAACTGACCGCTCGGTTGAAGTAATTTGCCCAAGTTCACTCAGTTTGTAGGGACCGAGGCAGCACCCAAAGTGTATTTGACCACTACCCTACCACGGGAACTTTTGAAGGTTCTTAGCCAAGAGGCTAAGAGGCAGAGAAGAGGACCAATTAGAGGTTATAAGGACAAAAAGCTGTCCTCGCCCCAAAAAGGCTAGTTCCCGGAGTCATGATACTGGATGCCACTGCTTTCAAGCTTTCAGCCTATAATCACCCTATATTAAAACCAGATTTACGAGCTCTTCAGAGGAGAGCTTTGTGATTTTTCTAAAGCAGACATGTTTGGTATTTTAGAAGGTCAAACCCCCTATGGTGCAGTGTTTTTAATAGAATCAGTTCAGCAGAAATTAGAGACACACCAGTCAATTTCTAGGAAGCCTCTGAACCATTCGAAATAAGGGGAGAAAAAACATAAAAGGCATAATAACCACATACAGATCAATTTTTTGTTGTTGTTTCAAAAGGGGGTAGAACGTAAGGGGTGTAGATACAGAGGAAACACCATGGCAATTTTGGTCCCATTTGTCTCTGGTTTGGGCACATTTCCACTTCGAAAGGAAAATTACCTTTTTGGGGGGAGTTCTATGTCAACATTAAACAGGGGCTGTTCCTGGTTAGCCCAGCCTCATGCTGACAACTCAAAGTCACAGTAAACATCTCTAAGAGGGAAAAACAAATAAACTAGTCATAGCTACCATTCTTACATCACCGAAAGAGGTAGGCAGTTGCTTCATGAAGGGTCCTTTATCTCCAGCTCCCTGCAACTTCTACCCTCACAGGGACACAAAATTCAAATCCACATTTAGTTCTTAGCGAAATTCAAAAGTTGAGAAACCTGGCACTATTTTTCAGGCGAAAGGCTGAGTTATACACAGATCTGACTTGTTAGCAGATAAAAAGGTCATGTGCAAATGTTAAATGAATGAGGGCATGTCAAAAGGGAGAGATTCATTCTTAGGAAAAGAGACAGGCTGATCCATTACACAAGCCCCATAAAACCCACTGGACTTGTGAGACCATGGGTACAGTCACCACCCACCCTACAGGGAGCTGTAAAACAGACTGATGGATTTGCAGTAGGAAAAGAACAAAAGGCAGGTCAGCTAAAACAGAACCAGAGGCACTGATCTCCCATTCAATTGCTGTGATTGTAGCAATAGCCCAGATCCCGGCCTTTCTTGGGGATGGGGTTTACTGATTTCACACTGTTTCAAGCATATGACTTTAAATCTCTCATTTTTCAATTTTCGAATCAATTGCTGAATTCTTAGTTAACTGGTACTTGGAAGAAATGGGGTGAACAGAAAATATCAGGGCAAGCAGAAGCAGAGAATAATTGCCTACACATAGCTGATACAAAGGCTGGCTGCTTAAAGAATCTTTTGAGTTATACATCAAATGAGATTATATCAGAAGCAAAAAGTCAATCTTCAAGCTACAAAATACTGTAATTTGCTCTAGAGCTAGAGGAGGGTGGGTAAGGGTAGAAAATTCACCAACTGTCAATTTTTATCACTTCTCTTCTCTAGACAGGTTTGCATATTAGGCTCAATAATTCTTTGGTCTTCCAAAAATTGACACACATAGAGCCCATCAAACTTTCCTAAATGACAAGGCATGAAGGAACCATCAATCTCAAAAGGCACAATTCAAATGCTGTCTTTTTTTAAATGTTTACTTATTCCATAGCCTAATTTGTTCTGGGCCTTGGGGTTATTAATTAAATGATCAATCTAGGTATTCATTTATACCAGCCATTTCAGCTCAGATTCTTCCAATATGAACTTGGCTACTACATCTGTCTTCTTCAGGGACTCCAAATCATAAAATACTCTAGAAAGGTAAATGCAAAAAAAAAAACAAAACCTTTTAACATTCATAAAAGAAAACCACATCCTCAAATATGCAGGTTTACAGGTTAAATTAAGCAAGTTTCAAAAATAATACACAAAATAACAGAGGAAAACCTACATGGCAAATCATTCTCACATTTAAGATTGCAACCCCTTATCGGGGGTGAGGGGTGGGCAGAGGAGGAAACAAACAAATGTGGCTTCAGCTGAAATTCAGGCTGGGCCCTTTCGCCACATTTAAATCCTACAGAAGGGGGAACCCAACTGTATTAGCCTCTGGCTAAGGTCAGTGTTGCTTACAGAAGGATCATTTCAGAAGAGAGCTCGTAGCACTGTCCTATCTAAATCTCATCTGGCATATAAAATTCACTATTAAAACCCTTTCTAAGGATTGAGAGAGGTCAAAAAAAATTTTTTTTAAAGGTACAACACTTTGAAGGACACGGTTTGAAAACCAAGAGTTTTGTAGGATAAAGTTCAGCTACATTGTGGGCCAAATATTTGATTCAAGACAGAATAAACTGATCAATTAATCAACAGTAAAAGTAGACTACAAAGAGTTTAATTTAGTATTTGTTTTGTTTTGTTTTTTCCTTTCTTTCCTTTTGGTTGTTGGTGGACACATTTCAAGACATTCCAAAGCAAGTGGAACAAGTTGACAAATACTCCCTTTGCTAAGGCAACTTCCGAAACTGGTCCAGCGTATCTGACCTGGCATAAATAAGTTTAAGATTTCTCTTAGATAGGCTTAGAGACCAAATTCCTAATGAAAAACTGGGGTATAAAACTAAATAGTGGGCATTACACATTTAGAAACCATCCACACTGTAGAAAAATCACACACACGCATGTAAGAAGAATAAACAAGATCTGAGTCTTGATTAAAAAAACCAAGCCAAATCCTAATTGAGCCTACCCTGTGCAACACATCTTCATTTGTATAACTTAACATGTAGTTTCCTACACTTCCCACACTTGTTTTAATTGACGAACGACACCACTGAACTTCAGACAAAATATATATATATTTTTTTAGATCTTTACAATAAATCAAGATGTAGGAGCTTACATAGAGCACATCTGAGTTTATTCAGGGTCTCAATTCCAGCTCCCTGGGATGCAAATAACCCTGGTAACAGTGTGTACAGTCTTCTCTTTGCTTTTATCATTTTAAAGCAAATATTACATTTGACTGTATTCAAGTCTGTGCAAATAATCCTTCAGAAGAAATAGCCAAGATTCTGTTTGCAGAGGTCATTTTGTCTCTCAAAGATGATTAAGTGAGTTTGTTTTTCTTCAGATAAAGTGCTCCTGTCCAGCAGAACTCAAAGGCCTTCAAGCGTTCCAAGAAATTTAGTTCCGATAAGACTCCGTCATACAAATTCCAGCTTCCCGTGCCCACTGTACATGCCCCAGTGGACAAGCGAGAGGATCTTCTCGTTGCTGAGGTCCGCCTGTCTCATTTTGTCACAGTTCATACAGCAGTTCTCGTGGCCGCTGACCGGCACCATGCACTCCAGGTCCAGCTTGGCTACCTGCCCCTTTTTGGAATGGTGTCCGTGAAAGCTGTAGTGCAAGCGGGACAGCATCTGCTGCCGCTGATCCTGAAGTCTCTTATTTTCACTTCGGAGCATCCTCAAGGCCAACATAATAAGCAACACTAAAATCAGCCCTCCGGCTATGGGGACGGCAATCACCGCTGCCCGGAACCACAGCTCTTTGGAAGAAGTCAGCTCCTGCACCTTGGTGAAGAGGTTCCTGCTGCTGTCGTGCTGAAATCGGTTTCCGGGTCCTGAGGGAACACAATCGGAATGATCAAAGTCGGTGCGCTGCCAACCCTCCCCCTTCCCCATCCAGGAGTGACCACCTCTGCATTTTAACCAAAGAATCCCCTGAAAAGGCAGCTTCCCGTGGCATGAGCATCTAGAAAGCAGAGTGTGCAAAATGACCCAAAGGTTGCAAACACATTTGTTTACACGCTGGCAATCTTGAGTGGTAATGGTCTTTTTCATGCCTTCAAAATGTTGAAAAAACAGGCAAAACCTATTAGGTAGACAAGACGACTAATGCTCAGGCAGACATAAAAGCTACTCAACAGAGATGCATCCTTGCAGCCAGCCATGCTTCTCCCCGTGGTGTCTCTAATTACATTAACAACAAAATCAATAGCAGACATGCAAAGCCTTGGCTGTCCCAAGTCTGTAGATCAGGCAGGCAATCTGGCCAGAGCTGCTCCCACCTACCTGAGGCCTCCCCCTTGGGAGGAGAAAGGACGTCGTGCAAGCCTCGGTAATTGCACATGTCTTCGTGACAGCATTCCAATGTGGGCATGGTGGTGCCAGAGTGGTTTTGTGCCTGTTTGGCTTGGCAGACGTCTTCTGTGCTTGCAAGAGAGTCCAGGCAGCCGTGAGTGAGTGGGGAATTGGCGTTTTGAGGATCAAGGAGCCTAGAGAAGCAGGCACCCAGCTCAGATTTGCACATATAACCAGTTGCCACACAGTGTGCCGCATCACAGTAGCACCTAATCTCACCTGGAAACAAGGAGAAAGCACATCAAACTCTGCCCGGGAGATCAGATACAGCTCCCACTTAAGCAAGTGCTAACGGTGTTCAAAGGCACTTCTAACTCTCAGAATATTCTGGAAAAGCCCTTTGTGCAAGTCAGTGCTCGGTTGCAGCTCACTTCAACATAAGCTGAGAAACCCAAGATCAGAGAAACCCAGGATGCCAAGTGCAGAGAGTCGGAATTCAATGTAGATTTCTGATGAGTGAGAAAGTAATGAACAGTACGTTTGTTTTCAAAGGAAAGTAATAATCACTCTATAATCTCTCCTACCATAAGGTAAACTACATGATTCATTCATTTTCATCCTACCTGACTGTATAACATAAAAATGCTAAGCTTTTTGATTTTGTCAGTATAAATATTTGATCGGAACTGCTGAATTGTTTACTACCTCCAAGAGCTATGCCAAGATTTAAGAGCTTTAGCTAACACCTTGTAAAGTTATTAACTAGAAACACAACAATCTAGAAATTGCTCAAGTCAGGAGGTTTTAAAACTATGAGACTGGGCAGCTATTTGCAACCTCTCTAGAAAAGGCAAACTTTTCCTATAAAGATCTTTTCATGCAGAGGAGCTTTTAGTCAGTATATTGTAAAACAGGAACTAGGCAGTTTACAATTAGTGGTTTGCTTGCCAAAGTCAATTTCTTTCAACCCAAATGGAAAGTCATAAAACGGGGGTAAAACTGCAAGGCTAACTTCTCCTCCCCTTCGCCCTCCACCCCCAGTTTTACATGTAATTCCACATGTGATCTAAAAGGGGAAACATTTAAACTGAAAATCCTCTCTGCTGGCTGAATGAAAAATCCTTAAGGAAACCTCAAAATTCTCTACAGGAAGTGATTAAAAGTTTCCTTTATGAAACGTATTTTGTGAGTTGCACGATATTTAGCCACAAGGCAAGATTGGACGGCTTGTACCATCAATTTCTAGTTTCAGTCATCTGGGTCCCAGAGGTGTCACTCATCTGATGTCCACCCCTTTGGGCCGCGGTCTTTGTTACGCGCCACGGTTAGACAGTCAACGCAGCTGAGGCACACACTTCTGCCCAGCCTTCGGGGCTGAAGATCCGACTCGTTATTGAAACCTCCACTGAAATGAAACACCAGGGGCTGCTGCTCGCCTCCTTTCCTCCTCTCCCTGCATGCCCAGCAAACGTGTCTCATTTAATTACCTGTCCAAATTCCAGGCCACCGTAAGGTATGCTGCTGCTAACGCAGCTAAGGCTGGGGCTCTGACAAAGCACAGCCAGCTAAGACACAGATCTCTGGCGACCCCGAGGCTGGAGGTCTCGCTCCCAGGTCTGCACTCACCTTCCGGGGCGGAAGTCCCTTCTCCAGCCTACCCTTGCCTCCTAGGCTTCAAGTAAGAACTTTGCTCTGCAGAAGTTCTTTTCTCCTCTTCCCAAGCTCGCTTTTATTTTTTGCATAGGCTCACGAGTCTGGTGGGGTGATGACTAGTCGGACAAATTCCATGTCCAGATTTCAAGGTTAAATAAAACCGATTAAAAGTCACTTTTGATCCTGTGGCCTTCAGACGCCTAGTTCAGAAAACTAAATATAAAGAAAATGCTATTTAAATGTTCATGAGACCCTATTTAAAATACTCTATTTTCAGTGACCTAAAACAAGTCAAATAAAATTTTGACAGGTAATTGGGAAAGTTCTAACAACTTTTTTTTTTTAATTGGAGCCACATTTTAGCAAGAACGGACTTTTGTATTAAAACTATATTTCTATCGTTTCATAAAGTTTCTTCCTGTGGCATGCAAAAGGCCAGAAAGGGGAATGGTATTTTGAAACAGCGAACAATGCACTTCTGTTTCCCCTTTCTTGTTACTGTATGTAGTGATTAAACAAAAATGTCTGCTTTTAGTCAAAATGGCTACAGGAGACTGCTGGCTTCTTTGAAAGCTTTTGAAGTCCACAGCAGTCAGAATCTCTGATCCCCTAATTATATCATTATCAGGCACATAGTTTCGGTATCTGTGACTTCATGTCAGCCTCGGTGCCTCCCTGCTCTGCCCGCCTTTGATAGGGCCAGGAGGCTCCCCTCTGCAAGCTGAGGGCTGTTATTTAGGGTTAATTACACCCTTCCTCCCAAAATAAATAAATACTGCAGCACATCATCCTTACTGGGCTAGCTTATCCTTTAACCTCAGATCTGCTACATGGCAATTAGAGAAAAGTGGGGGGTGCAAGAGCTAAATACCGCTCCCTACTTGAAAAAAAAAAAAGGATCTGTCCACAGAACAGTAGGCAGAGTTCATAACGGGGAGGTGGGGGGAACCTCGAAATCCACAGGGATTTGGTTCTTCCCACCTAAAAGGTGAAAGCCTGCAGGGAGAACTGACCGCCGGCCTTTTTTCCTGTCTCTTTGTAAAAGGAGGTGAGTGGGAAGCCAAAGGCTGACAGAACCCCCTCCTCCCCGCCACCGAAGAGCAAAACACACGCTCCCAGAGACACACTCACAGGCACTGCGATACACACTTCCTCAGACACACTCCCGCAGGGACACACTCGGGGGCAAATACATTCGTGCGCACACACTGAGACAAACAGATGCACACGCTCATCCGGACACACGCTCAGATACACACTCACGTGCAGACACATTCAAACACAGGAGAAACACGCAGAGACGCACAAAAAGGCAGGCACACTCAAAGACGGAGAGACACAGACACACCCACTCACGCAGCTCCAGAGACACAGCCACTCAAAGTCACCCGCTCACACAGGCGCTCCCGCAGAGACAGGCACTCGCAGCCAGGCTCAGAGACAAGGACACACTCAAGCACACACGCTCAGAGACAAAGAGATACACGCTCGGGCAGAGACACGCGACACACTCACACACGCTCGCGCAGTCCCCAGCCGCTGGGGACAGCCCCGGGGGCAGAGGGGACGGCCGGCGTCCCGAGCCGCCTCCGGCCGCGCTCCACGGCTGCCCCCGGCCCTGGGGGCCCCTGGCCGGCCCCGGGCCGCGGCGTGGAAGGCCCGCACGCACCTTTGGTGAGCAGCACGGCCATCGCGCAGAGCTCGAGCTGCAGCCAGACGAAGAAGGAGCTGGAGTGGCGATCCATTGACGCCGCGCGCGCCCGCGTCCCCCCGCCGGCTCGGAGCCGCGGCGCCGCTGCAGCCGACGCCGCCGGGGCGCGCCCCAGGTCAGGGCCAGCGGGGCCGCGGCCGGGGCAGGCGACCGGGCCTCGGGTACACGCTCCCGAGGCGCGCAGAGCCGTCCGGCCGCGCTCCCGCCCGCTGCAGCCTCTGCGCCGCCGGCCCCGGCCCCTCGCGGTAAATAGCGCCCCGCGCGGGGAGCCGGCCCCGCCCCGGGCCGTCCGATTGGCGGCCGGGCTCCTGTCAATCACGCGCGGCCGGGGCACCGGCCCCCGGCGCCGCCTCCCGCGCGCCCCCTGGCGGCGCCCGCGCGGCCGTGGCCTTCGCGAGGCGCTGGGGGCCAGCCCGGGGGGCTGCGCCTGGCGCTCGGCCTCGTGGCCCTCTCAACTCGGCGGCCCCCAGCCCGTGGCCGCTTTGGGTGCCCCCGAAAGCCGCGAAGGGCCCGCGTGGCCGCCCTGCCCGGGCACGCTCCGCCGCTGGGGCCTCCGGAGAGCGGGGGGCGCCCCCGGCCCGGCCCCGCCGGCCCGCGCGTGGCCGAGGAGGGCGCCCCGTCGGGAGCCGGGCTGGGGAGGGGGCCCGCGCGGGGTCTGCTTCCAGCCGGCCCCTCCCCCCCGCCGCGCAGCCGCCTCCAGCCGCCCGCCCAGTGATCAATAAAGCGCAGACAGACAGACAGATCAGTAGGAGCCGCTGGCTTCTCCCGGGCAGACGGGGCGCGCAGCCGGCCAGAGACACTTAACGAAAATTAGCAAATCCAAAAGCTCCCGGCGCCAGCGAGACGACCCAGGCCGAGACTGACACTCAATTAACCACCCCCCCAAACAATCGCTGGCAAACACACCGGCTGACCCTGATCGATATCAGCCCCGCGGCGATCTGCTCCCTGAGATGCTAATTCATTTATTAGGGCTCGCGGGGCTGCCGGCCCCGGAGCACCCAAGGCGGTCCTGGAGGGTTTTGTTGTTTGTTTATTTTTTGTTGTTGGGCCGAGTTGAGTTTAAAACTGCGAGAATGAGAGGATTATCTGGGAGAATGTGCCCTTCTCCCCCTCTCTCCCCTAAAAAGTGTTGCATTTGCAAAATTTCCTTTCAGGATTTGCCGAATTTCCCTACCTGAAATAATATCAAGTTAAGGGGTGGGGGTGGAAAGAAAGAAAGAAAGCAAAAGGCGTTTACTGATACGGTGAGAAATGTGAAGTCAAACCCTTCAAGACTGCAGTGAGGAAGTGAGTTTTAAGACTAAGAACAAAATTTTGTATAACTTGAGGATAGAAAATCTAGGAGAACATATCTCAGACGCCTAACCTTGTAGTTTAAAGTTGTTGAAAGTCTGCAGAAGTGCAGGATGTAGCTAAGGAAATTGCCTTTGAAAAATAACGTCTATGTGCAGAAAGAATAAAATAATTTTATAAGCGGATGCTCTGGCCATTACTTCCCTAGATCAAAATTGCATCTGAAAGGAGGGGAGGGCAAACCCAGGAGAAGTTTTAAGAGAAAATTAAACTGGTTAGGGGCCCGAGGTGAACAGCAGGCGTTTCTCAAGGGGCGTTCCTAGATAGAAGATGGGCCAGGGGGAAGAGTGTGATTAGAACATCCGGATTTCTAATTCTTTGATAAGTTAATTCTAAGGGGTTTTGCAGACAATACTTGCTTCCTTGTAATGACACGCCTTCTTTTAGCTCTGGAGAGTCATTTATTAGCTAGAATGGGTTGGTTAGAGCCTCAGGCCAGCTCACTGTGCCTGAGGTTACCAAAAGGGAGTCGGAACCTAAATAGGAAGTCACAAACAATAGAGTGGGGCTACAGGGATGTCTGTGCACTGGGTGTTCTCATGCCTAAGAAAAGAGTACCTAGCCCAGGAAGGTGAAGTTGTGGGGAAGGTCTCCTGAAAAAGCGACCTGGGGAAAAAGCAAGGAGGGGGCTTTACAGCGCTGATGAACCTGGGCCTGATGTTCGCTGATGGGGGAAGGGGAAGGCAGGGAGGGGAGGGGTAGACCAGACCACAAGCAATTCTTTGTTGCCCCAGCAAGGAGTGGGCGGAGATGGACCCGAAAGTAACTATGTTTAGCTTCTGTAACTGATGGATTCTGGGGTAAGGGAAGACCATGGAGTGGGCTGTGTCCATGAAAGTGGCATTGTAGTAGAACTTTCTGAGGGTCTTCCCCCTGGCTCAGAGAGCATCCCCTCTCCCTGGAGGTGGGCACCAGTAGCCCTTCTGGCCAGATCTTGGTGGTCCCAAGTTGGTGCTTTAGATTCTCTCTCCTGGGACCCGACCAGAGACACTGGTCAGTCTCTCGACAGGTCACTTGACAGCAGACAGATGTACAAGTTCAGAGCTGTGGGGCAACCAGAGTCACCTGTCTGTAGAGAAAGACGAAGTTTACACAGATGCTCAGCGTGGCAAGGATGGAAATACAAATGGATTTCCAGTCACTGGTGAGCCTCACTCGCTTCCTGTCCTCAGGTTCCATTGAAGATAACTTGAGTAAGTTCCCCTTTTTACTTAAGGTTCTTTTTCTCCCCCTTAATTATTTTTTTTTATTTTTAAAAAAGCTTTAGATTACATAAATGTTACATTAAAAATATAAGGGATTCCCCAATGCCCCACTCCCTCCCCCTCCCACACTTTCCCACATTAACACCTTACATTAGTGTGGTACATTTGTTACAATTGATGAACCCACATTGAAGCATTGCTACTAACCATGGACTACAGTTTACATTACAGCTTACACTGTCCCACACAATTGTGTAACTTATGACAAAATATACAATGGCCTGTATCCATCACTGCAATGTCATGCAGGACAAATCCAATGTCCTGAAAATGCCCCCATATGACACCTATTCTTCCCTGTC
>PVKH010025091.1:0-13722 GCA_004027955.1 Chaetophractus vellerosus | reverse complement strand
AAACCTTCCAACAGTTTCCTGTAAACTGCTATCTCAATGTCAAGAGCCATTTTAACATTGAGCAAAGCCTGGTATTTTCGAAGGTGGCACATCATCTCATTCTTGGTGTTACTCAAATCATTCTCCAGCTGTCCAATGCTATCCGGGTAGCCGGCCCCCCTCGGTGCTGTGCAGCTTCTCCAGCTCCCGAATCTGCCTCTCCAAAAGCTCGTTGACCCCACGCGGCCCCTCAATTTTAATGATGCGTGCCTTCAGCTGACTCTGGTACTTGTGCGTCTCCTCGTGGCTGGCCCGGATGGCCTCGGTGCTGTGCGCGCCAGCTCATTCAGTTTGGCGAACTGGGACTTGACCATTCTTCAGCAGACTGCAGGTTCTTGGCCAGAGAATCACGTACTGGGCATAGCTCTCTCTCAGTGCTGCGCTCAGGTCTGACTTAGCCACAGCCATGGCCACTTCAACCTCAACCGCGGCCCGCGACGCCTGCTGAATGGCCAGCAGCGTGGCCAGCTCCTCGTACACCTGGCGCACGAAGACCATCCAGCCGCGACTCTACCTTCTTCTCTAGATCCAAGCGAGCCAGAGTGGCACCATCCACGTCGCGCTGCTAAGCCTTCACGGCACGCTCCGCAGCTTCGTGCTACCAGCCACTGCACCTCCTTTGCCAGCCAGTCGCGCTCCTGCAGGAGCTGCGCACGCGCTGAGCGCTCCTCCTCCAGCTGCGCGCGCAGGTCGCGCACCTCACGCTGGAAGAGCTCGCCCCGGCGCGAAGGCCAGGTGTGGCGCTGCCTCAGCTCGGCCTGTTAGGCCTCGAGCACTCGTTTCTGCGTCTCCAGCAGGTGCACATTCTCAATGAACAAGGCGAAGCGGTCATTGAGGCCCCGCAGCTGCTCCTTTTAGTTGGTGCAGTTGATCTTTTACTTGGTGTGCGGTGCTGCCTGACTCAGGTGTAGGTCATTTGACGCCGGCGGCGGAGGTAGACCAGGCCCAGGCCGAGCGACGAGGCTGAGGAGCAGGAGGCTGCCGAGGCCACATTGCAGCGGGAGGGCAGTGCGCGTGGAAGCTGTCAGCGCCGCCGGCCAGGAAAGGCTCAGGGACGGACGAAAGCCGCCGCGAACTTCTTGAGGTAGGAAGAGGAGGCGCACAGGTAGTGTTCCAGCCAAAGCTCATGGTGGTAGGACCAAGGCTGGGGTGGGGCAGCGGCTGGAGCTACAGAGGAGCAGAAAGGTGCACCAGGCAGGGTCCTAACTTTTGGTTTTGTGGATTCTGTGTTGTTTGTTGTTGTTCCCAGTTTCATTTATTTCTGTTCTAATCTTTATTATTTCTTTTCTTCTGCTTGCTTTGGGGTTAGTTTTCTGTTCTTTTTCTAGTTCCTCCAAGTGTGCACTTAGGCCTTTGATTTTAGCTCTTTCTTCTTTTGTAATGAAGGGCTTTAGGGCTATAAATTTCCCTCTCAGCACTGCCTTCCCTGCATCTCTTAAGTTTTGATATGTTGTGTTCTCGATTTCATTCATCTCAAGATACTTAGTGATTTCTCTTGCAATTTCTTCTTTGACCTACTGATTGTTTAAGACTGTGTTGTTGAACCTCCTTAAATTTCCGCATTTTCCAGTCCTATGTCTGTATTGATTTCCAGCTTCAATCCATTATGATCAGAGAAAGTGCTTTGTATAATTTCAGTCTTTTAAAAGTTATTGATACCTGTTTTGTGACCCAACATGTGGTCTATCCTGGAGAATGATCCATGAGCACTTGAGAAAAATGTATATCCTGCTGTTTTGGGGTGCATTGTTCTGTATATGTCAGCTCTAGTTCACTTAACGATACAGAAATCCAAGTTCTCTGTTATTCTATCTGTTGATGAGAGTGGTGTATTGAAGAACCACTTTTAAATGTACAATTCAGATGCATTAATCACATGTGCAGTGTTGTGCTATCATCAATACCATCATTTCCAAAACATTATCATCACCTCAAGTAGAAACACTGTACCCATTAAATAATAACTCCCCATTCTTCCCCATCCCTGTGCAGCCCCCAGTAACATCTAATCTATTTTTTTCTATGAATGTGCTTATATCTGTGGAATAACACAATATTTGTCCTTTTGTGTCTATCTTATTTTACTTAACATTTGATTTCAGGGTCCATCCATGTTGCAGTATGTATCAGGACTTCATTCCTTTTTATAGCTAATATTCCATTGTATATATAGACCATATTTACTTTATCCATTCATCTGTTGATGAACACTTGCTTTGCTTCCACCTTTGGCTATTGGGAATAATGCTGCTGTGAACATTGGTGTACAAGAATCTATTTGGGTTCCTGTTTTCAATTCTTTGAGGTATATACCTAGGAGTAGAATTACCAGGTCATATGGTAATTTTATACTCTTTCTTAGAGCAGATGCATCATTTTATATTCCATCGGCAAAGCAGGGGGATTCCAATTTTTCCACATCCTCTCCAACACTTCTTATTTTCCGTTTTTTAAAAAATAGTAGCCATTCTAGTGGGCATGAAATGTTATTTCATTGTGGTTTTAATTTGCATTTCCTTAATGGCTAATGATGTTGAGCATCTTTTCTTGTGCTCATTGGCCATTTTTATATCTTCTTTGGAGAAATGTCTGTTCATTCTTTTGCCCATTATTTATTTGGGTTATTTGTCTTTTTCTTGTTGAGTTGTAGGCATTATTTATATATTCTGGGTATTAAAGATTTATCCTATTCTGTACGTTGATTTTTCACTCTCTTGATAATGTCCTTTTCATTTTGATTAAGTCTAATTTATCTATTTTTAAAATTTATCTGCTTTTGTTTTCATGTCTAAAAATCCATTGTCAAATCCAAAGTTACTAAGATTTTCCTCTATGTTTTCTTCTAAGAGTTTCATGATTTGAGTGCATATATTTATGCTGTTAATCCATTTTTATTAGTTTTTGTATATGTTTTGATGAATGAGTCTGGACTTATTCTCTTGCTTGTGGAAATCCAGTTTCCCCAGCATCATTTGTTGACGAGACTATTCTTTTTCCCCATTGAATGGGTTTGGCACCCTTATTTAAAATCAACTGGCAAAAAATATGAGGGTTGTTTCTGAACTCTAAATTCTATTCCATTGGTCTATATGTCTGTCCCTATGCCGGTACCACAGTTTTAATTACTGTAGTGTTGTAGCTGATTTTAACAGCTTTATTGAGATACAATATACATACCATACAATTCACCCATTTAAAATCAATTCAGTAGTTTTCAGTATATTCACAGATATGTAGACTACTATTCTATGATATGTATATACCACATTTTATTTACCCATTCATTGATTGATGAACACGTAGTTGTTTCCATGTTTTGGCAATTGTGAATAATGCTGCTATGGACAAATGTCTGTTTGCATCCCGCTTTCAGTTCTTCTGAATATATGCCTGGAATGGGATTGCCAATTCATACAGCAGTTCTATATTTAGCATCCTGAGGAACTGCCAAACTGTCTTGCACAGTGTCCGTACCATTCTACATTTCTACCAACAGTGAAGGAGTGTTCCTATTTCTCTATATCCTCTCACCACTTATAGTTTTCTGTTTTTTTAGTAGTGACCATTCTATAAGGTGTGAAATGATATCTCATTGTAGTTTTGATTTGCATTTCCATAATAGGTGGTGATGTTGAACATCTTTTCATGTACTTTTCAGCCATTTGTATTTCATCTTTGGAAAAATGTCTATTCAAGTCTTTTGCCCATTTTTTAATTGGGTTGCTTATCTTTATCTTTGAGTACTATTATCTCTTTTTTTAAAATGTACTTTATCCCCTCCTTTCCCTGATGGTTCACTCATCTGTCTGCTCATTGTTTGTTTGCTCGCCTTCTCCAGAAGGCACTGGGAGCTGAACCCGGGACCTCCCACATGGGAGGTGAGTGCCCAACGGGCTGAGCCACATCGGCTGTATGATCTCTCTATATATCAGGGAAATTAAACTCTTATTAGATATGTGATTTCCAAATATTTTCTCCGATTGAGTAGACTTCCTTTTTATATTCTTGACAACGTCATTTGAAGTGCAAAAGTATTCAATTTGAGGAGGTCCTATTTCTCTATTTTTCTTTTGTTGTTGATGCTTTGGATGTAAGGTTTAAAAAATCACCTCCTACAACAAGATCTTGAAGATGTTTCCCTATATTTTCTTCTAGGAATTTTATGGTTTAGCTTGTATATTTAGGTCTTTGATGCATTTTGAGTTAATTTTTGTATAAGATGTGAGATAGGGGTCCTCTCTCATTGTTTTGGATATGGATTTCCAGTTCTCCCAGCACCATTTGTTAAAGAGACTGTTTTGTCCTAGCTGGGTGGACTTGACAGCCTTGTCAAAAATCAGTTGGGGAGCAGATGCAGCTCGAGTGGTTGAGCACCTCCTTCCCATGTATGAGATCCCGGGTTTGATCCCCAGTATCTCCTAAAACAAACAAACAAACGAAAAGCCAACTCTTACTGAGGAGCAGATGTAGCTCAGTGGTTGAGCACCTACTTCCAATGTATGAGGTCCTGGGTTCTTTCCCCGGCACCTCAAAAAAAAAAAAAAAAAATCAATTGACCATAGAAGTGAGGGTCTGTTCTGAAGTCTCAAGTCACTTCCATTGGTCAATATATCTATCTTTATGTCAGTACCATGCTGATTTTACCACTGTATCTAAGTAATATGCTTTAAAGTTAAGGAAGTGAGAGTCTTCCAACTTTGTTTTTCTTTTTCAGGATAATGTTGGCTATTCAGGGCCCTTTGCCCTTCCAAATAAATTTGATAATTGGCTTTTCCATTTCTGCAAAGTAGGCTGTTGGAATTTTGATTGGGATTGTGTTGAGTCTGTAAATCAATATGGGTAGAATTGACATCTTAGTAATATTTTGTCTTCCAATCCATGGACACAGAATGTCCTTCCATATTTTAGATCTTCTTTGATTTCTTTTAGCAGTGTTTTATAGTTTTCTGAATACAGGTCCTTTACATCCTTGGTTAAATTTATTCCTGAATATTTGATTCCTTTAGTCACTATTGTAAATGGAAATTTTTTCCTGATTTCCTCATCAGATTGCTTGTTACTAGTATATAGAAACACTACTGATATTCGCATATTAATCTTGTAACCTGCCACTTTGCTGAATGATTTATTAGCTCTAGTACCTTTGTTGGAGTTTTTGGGGACTTTTTAGATATAGGATAATGTCATCTGCAAATAGCAAAAGGTTTACTTCTTCCTTTCTAATTTGGATGCCTTCTATTTCTTTTTCTGCCTAATTGCCCTAGTTAGAACGTCTAGCACAATATTGAAAAACAGTGGTGACAGCGAGCATCCTTGTCTTGTTTCCAATCTCAGTGGGAAAGCTTTCGGTCTTTCACCATTGAGTACAATGTTAGCTGTGGGCTTTTCATATATGCCCTTTATCATGTTGAGAAAATTTCCTTCTATTTCTGTCTTTCAGATTTTTATATCAAGAAAGGATTAAAAATTGAAAAAAAATAATAATAGGGAGGGTTTGGGGAAAATACACCAAATGTAAGATATGGACTATAGTTATTAGTAATGTTTTTGACAGTGCTCTTCCATCATCTGTAACAAATGTTCCACAACAATGCAAGGTGTTGGTGGTGGGGTAATATATGGGAGTCCTGTATGTTATGCATGTTTGTTGTAAAGGTTCAAAGATTTTACTATACACTTACTATTTATGTATGTTCTTGTATGCATGATATACTTCAGTAACTTTTTTAAATGAAAAAAAAAGGATGCTGGATTTTGTTGACTGCCTTTTCTGCATCAATCAAGATGATCATATGGTTTTTCCTCCTTCAATTTATTAATGTGATCTAATATATTAATTAATTTTCTTGTGTTGAACCACCCTTGCATACTTGAGATAAAGCCCACTTGATCATGGTGTATATTGTGCTGTTGGATTAACTTTGCAAGTGTTTTATTGAGCATTTTTGCATCTATATTCATTAGAGAGATTGGTCTGTAATTTTCTTTTCTTGTGGTATCTTTATCTGGCTTTGGTATGAGAGTGATGTTGGCCTCGTAGAATGAGTTAGAAGGCATTCCCTCCTCTTTAATTTTTTGGAAGAGTTTGAGCAGGATGGGTATTAATTCTTCTTGGAAAGGTTGGTAGAATTTACCTGTGAAGCCATCTGGTTCTGGGGTTTTCTTTGTTGGGAGGTTTTGATGACTGATTCAATTTCTTTACTCGTGATTGGTTTTTTGAGATAGTCTGTTTCTTCTAGGGTCAATATAGGTTGTTCATGTGCTTCTGGGAACTTGTCTATTTCATCTAAGTTGTCTAGTTTGTTGACATACAGTTGTTCATACTATCCTCTTAGGTTCTTTTTTATTTCTGTGGGTTCAGCAGTAATGTTCCCCTTTTCATTTCTGATTTTATTCATTTGCATTTTCTTTCTTTTTTTCTATGTCAGTCTACCTAAGGTTTTTCAATTTTATTGATTTTTCTCAAAGCACCAACTTTTGGTTTTGTCAATTTTCTCTCTCTCTCTCTCTCTCTCTCTCTCTCTTCTTCTCAATTTCATTTATTTCTGCTTTAATCTTTGTTATTTCTTTCATTCTCTTTCGGCTTTGGGATTAGTTTGCTGTTCTTTTTCTAATTCCTCCAGGTATGTAGTTAGGTCTTTGATTTTAGCTCTTTCTTCCTTTTTAATGCAGGCATTTAGGGCTATAAATTTCCTTTTCAGCACTGCCTTTGCTGTATCCCGTAAGTTTTGAAATGCTGTGTTCTTGTTTTCAGTCATCTCGAGATACTTACTGATTTCTTTTGCAATGTCTTCTTTGACCCACTGATTGTTTAAGTATATTGTTTAACCTTAAATTTTTGCGTTTTCCAGTCCTCTGCCTGCTTGCGGGGCCTGGCGGCCCATGCATCTTCTATATTTTTCTTTTTTATTTTTACCGGGAGGACCTGGGGATCGAACCCAGGTCGTTCCATATGAGAGACGGATGCCCAACCATTTGAGCCACATCCACCCCCCAGGTGCATAAATATTGATGATTGTTATTTCTTCCTGGTGCATTGCATCTTTTATTTATGTATAATATCCTTCTTTGTCTCTTATAACAGCTTTGCTCATAAGGTATATTTTGCCTGATATTAATATAGCTACCCTGGCTTTTTGGTTGTTGTTACTGTATGCACGGAATATCTTTTTCTAGCTTATCACTTTCAGCCTATTTGTATCCTTTGGTCTAAGGTGAGTCTCTTGTAGACAGCATATAGATAGCTTATATTTTTTTAATCCATTCCACCAGTCTGTTTCCTTTGATGGGGGAGTTTAATCCATTACCATTCAATGTTATTACTATAAAGGCAGTACTTTCTTCACCTATTTTATCCTTTGGATTTTATATGTCATTTCTTATTTTTATCACTCTTTTAACCCTCTTAGTTATTTTTACTGATAATCTTCCATTTCTTCACTCTCTTCCAAGTCTCTTTTCCTTTCAGCCTATAGGACTCCTGTCAGTATTTCTTATAGGTCAGGTCTCTTGTTATAGGGAAAACTCAGTTTTTGTTTATCTGTGAGCATCTTAAACTCTTCCTTATTTTTGAAGGACAATTTTGCTGGATATAGAATTCTTGGCTGTTAGTTTTTATCTTTCAGTATCTTAAATATAGCATACCTCTGCTTTCTCGCTTCCTTGGTTTCTGATGAGAAACCAGCATTTAGTCTTATTGGCATCTCTTGTATGTGATGAATCTCTTTTCTCTTGCTGATTTCAGAATTCTCTCTTTATCTTTGGCCTTACAAGTTCTGATTAGTATATGTCTCAAAGTAGGTCTATGAAGATTTATTTAGTTCAGAGTCCATTGTACTTCTTGGACGCGGATATCTGTGTCTTTCAAAAGAGTTGGGAAATTTTCAACTATTATTTCCTCAGATATTCATTCCGCCCCCTTTCCCTTCTGTTCTTCATCTAGAAAACCCATGACATGTATGTTTGTGAGCTATGTATTGTCATTCAGTTCCCTGAGACCCACTCAATTTTTTCCATTCTTTTCTCTATCAGTTCTGTTTGATTTTTGGAAACCCTGTCTTCTGGTTTGCTGATTCTTCCTTTTGCCTCTTCAAATCTGCAGTTGTATGCCTCCAGTGTATTTTTTTAAGGAGGTACCAGGGATTGAACCTGGGACCTCGTGCATGGGAGGCAGGTGCTCAGTCACTGAGCCACATCTGCTCCCCTCCAGTGTATTTTTAATTTAATCTATTGTGCCTTTCATTCTCATGAGATATCTGTTATTTTTTTTTACATGCTTTCAAATTTTTTCTTTATGCTCACCCAGTGTTGACTTAATAGTCTTAATCTCTTTAGCGCTCTCATTGAATTAATTAAGGAGATTTGTGTGAACATCTTTGTTTATTTGTTTTATAAACAAATTTTGTATTTGTTTATCTGTATCTCATCTAGATTTGTTCCTTTGGGCCATATCTTCCTTTTCCTTAGTATGGCTTGTAATTTTTTGCTGATGTCTCAGCATCTGATTTTCTTGATGTATTTATTTTGGGGATCCGTTTTTCTCTTGTCCAGGGCATTCTCTTTGACATTTGGTTCAACTTATTTTGTACCTTTAGAATAGCTCATGATTAATCAGGTTTTTTCACCTCATATTCATCTCAATATTGCCCTGTATATATGGTAAAATTTTTGAGATTGCATTATTTGTACACTTATTTCATCCCCATGAGAAAGCTTCCATTCCACTGTGCCTCCTCCGGGGATGTTAATGTTATGTTTGTTGATTTGCCTCTATATTTTTAACATTCCTTTTGTTATCTCTAGCTGCATTTAATTGGAGGGATAATTTTAGTAGGATGGTGTGAGGATGGTCAATTCAGGTGATGGCCTCAGCCTTAGCCAGCTGCAGGTAGCTGGCTGCTGGCGCCAGTGAGGCGACCGCAGTTCCCACATTATCCTTGGGCCTGTGTCCAAAAGTAGTTTATAGAACTAGCTTGCAGCAAATGTTCTCTAAACAATCCTGGGGCTGAGGACATTTGAAGAATAATAACAGTATGTAATATAATCTGATCAACATGTTATTCTCACCATTATATCAGTATGTTATCCTCACTGATGCATGCCAAAAAATGAGATCATCTGTGCTGATAAAAACCAACAGGTCGGCCAGAAGGCTGCTGATTGCCGCATGGCTGCAGCCAGTATGGACCGTTATATTTCTCCTCGTGTGTGTTTTTTGCTTGCCCCCCTCGCAATCCCCTGCCTTGGATGTAGTTAACAGATGGTCCCCCTGGAGACAACCTTCCCAGGTCAGTTTTCCCAGCCAAAACAGGCCCAGGGACCCATGAAGGGGGGGTCTGGATTGTTTCCATTATGCTCTGGGGAGGAGACCCAAAAGGCTGCTAAACTTCTCTTTGATGACTCCTTGAATCTGCACTTCCCTGATGTGCCCAGCAGATGACACTCTTTAACTAGCTGTTCCCTGCAGCCCTAAAGTGGTGCTGCACCTTTAATTCTCAGCCAACTCCACCCCTGTTGGGCTTAGTTGAGACTGAAGCTGCCAGCCACAGACTGGGCCTGAAATCAGGATGAAACTGTTGCACATATCCCAGACCCTTCTTATCTATATTTTTCTAAATGACCAGCCATGGGCCTTGCCTCACCCCTTTGTCTTGGGGAAGAGCCGACTTTCAACAAGCTGTTCATTGCCTCTCTTAAGAAGGCATTGTGTCTCTAAATCAGCCCCAGTCCCTCCTTGTTGCAGGTGGGGTTGAAACATGGGCGGGCTGAAACTCTTCTCCATACCCTGAGAAGTTACTGTGTCTCTAAATCAGGCCTGCTTCTTCACCTGGAGGGGTTTCCTAGAGAAACTGATAGAACTCTAGCCTACTTTCTTCTCTGCTGGGGGCAAGGTTTGAGCACTGGCTGCCTGTGGCTTTTTAATCTGGGCTGATTGAAGCTGATCCCTACCACCCAGGAAAGTTACTGTGTTTTTCAATCAACCCTGCCTCCACTGCTGCCAGGGGTTGAGTTAAAATGGAGGCTGCTGGCTTGCTACTGGCTTCTTTCTGACTTGGGCAGGTTTAATCTTTAGTTATGCTCGGAATTGGAATCCATCTAGCCAAATTTGCTAATCAGTAGCCTTAGTCAGTACCCATCTGTGTCACCCTCCCCTGCTTTGGGGAAAGAGTATTTCTATTCCTAGCCAGGGAGTGCCTCCTGAGGCAGCCTGCTAAACCAGTGGGGGATAGGCACCAGCTTCTGCAGCATGGAGGGATCTACTCACAAATCTTTACCACAGATTGTCAGTCTCTTCCACTCTTCCACTCTTCCCTGGATGGTGTCTCCTGGATGGTGTACACTCTTCTTCTGGTCTCTGGAGCTCCTGAACAGTTGATTTAGACAGATTTTGGCAGATTACTAGCTGCCCTGGAGGACAAACTGAATCTTAGAGTTCCCAGTCAGCCACCATCTTGGATCCAAGATCTCTGGCTGATTTTTAAAGTCAGAAATGTGAGTCCTCCAATATTGTCCTTCTTTTTCAAGATTATTTTGGCTATTTGGGGTCCCTTGCAGTTCCATATGAATTTGAGGACTGGCTTTGCTATTTCTTCAAAAAAGGCTGCTAGAATTTTGATAGCAAGTGTATAGAATCTATAGATTATTTTAGGTAATGTTGACATCTTAATAGTAAGTTTTCCAATCCATGAACACGATGTGTCTTTCCATTTATTTAGGTTTTCTTTAATTTCCTTCAACAATTTTTTCTTAATTTTCAGTGTACAATTCTTTCACCTCCTTGGTTGAATTTATTCCTAGGTATTTTTTTCTTTTAGGTGCTAATATAAATGGATTTGTTTTCATAATTTCTATTGCTTGGTATATAGAGACCCAGTTGATTTTTGAGTATTGATTTTGGACACAATTTTGCTGCATTTGTTTATCAGTTGTGTTAGCTTTCTTGTGAATTCTTTAGGATTTTCTACATATAGGATCATATCATCTATGAATAGAGATAGAGTTACTTCTTCCTTTCCAATTTGGACTTTCATTTCTTTTACTTGCCTACTTTGCTCTGGCTAGAACTTTCAGTAAAATGTTGAATAGCAGTGGTGAATTTGGGCCATACTGACTTTTAACACCATAGATTACTTTTGTCTGTTTTTGAAGTTTATATAAATGGAATCATATGCTATGTATTCTTTGTATATCACAGCTTTCACCCAACAGTAAGTGTGTGGAATCCATCCGTGTAGTTTGCATGTAGCAGTAGTTTGTACATGTTTATGTATATTCATACAATGGAATATTATATACCAATAATCTATTTATTCTACTATCGGTGGCCAGTTAGGTTATTTACAGTTTGGAACTATTACAAAGAATGCTGATGTAAACACTCATGTACATGTCATTTGTTATATCTTATGTATATAGTATATATATGTATACACAAAATTTATATATACAATTCATATATAATTTACTTATGTATATATTTTATATACTTATGTACATATATTTATATATAGTTCATATATATTTTTATATATTCAATTTTTGTTAAGTATATATACCATAGAGATGAATTTCTGAGTCATAAAATATGAATATCCCACTTTAGTAGATATTGCCAAAGAATTTTCCAAAGTGGTTGTACCTATTTACACTCTCACCAGCAGAGGATAAGAGTTCCCAGTGCTCAACATCCTTGCCAACTCTTGGTATGTTCAGTCTTTCTAAATTTAACCATTCTGGTTGTATGCAAAGGTATCTTGTTATGGTATTAATTTTTTTTTATTTCGAATAAATCATGTGGAAGTTACAGAAACCCCCCTTGCTTTGCAACATATCACAGTCCTCTCCCAGTGTCACTTCTCACAGGCCCATCACTATAAAAACCCACATTCCATGAAAGGGGGCAAAGATATTATCAGAATGATATCTTTTCCTTCATTTAACTCAGAATTGCTTGTCTTCACAGCCAGCATCTTATCATCTTTTTGTGAGCACTTGGAACGTTGTATAACACTAAAAATTTTCCTGATGGCCCTAGGTACTCTTCATGGTTTGGCAACAAAAGCATTACTAGCATCCTCCTCTATGTGCAAAATAAAACTAGACAAGTATAAAAATCTCACAAACTCATTTATCAACTAGGGGAAAGGTCAAGCAAATTGTTTTAAGACAAAAGGAAGTACAGAGTATCACCAGTTGGCTTTATTAATTGATAAGGAAATAGAGACTGTCAATGACCTATAATTCTCTTATCTTGGAGTCCATAATAGTTAATGTAGGATGAGCTAGTGATACAGCCCATCTGAAGGAAACTCCATCTCAGGCTGCAATGAATCTAAAAAGGAGTCTACAAAGACAGAGGAGGCAAGATATCCTGTGTTATTCTATGCTGTCATTGGAAGTACCCGGGCTTTTGTGGTCACATTCACAGGCTATACCTTATGAGGGCATCAATATTAGGTCTCTCTTCTTTGCATGTGACAAAGACCCAACTCAAACTCACTCAAGCAATAAAATAGAATTGATTCAAATAACTGGGCAGTCCATAGTAGAACTGTCTTGGGCCCAATTGGATCCAGGTGCTCAAATCATGTCATCAGGGCTTTCTTGTGCTCTCCTTCCACCTTCTTCCCTCAGTGTGTTGACTTCACTCTTAGCTGGAGTTATTCTACCTGCAGACAAGATGGTCGTTGGCATGTTACCCAATCCTATACCCTTATGTCCTATGATTGAAAAAGAAGAGGACCTTCTCTCTTACAGTGTCCATGGAGGCCATCCCATGGAAGGATTCTTATTTGCCCTGTTTGAATCATGTGCCTACTACCACATTCATTCATTCATTTTTTTCAACAAATATATATTTAGTGTGTGCCATGCACTGTTCTAGTGCTGTAGTACTGCAGAAAAATTTTTACTCTCTGCCTTCATGGAGTTTACTTTCTGTTAGGGGAAGGGAGAATGTAAAGAAGTTAAAATGTAACATATTATGTGGAGATATGTGTGATAAAGAAGATAAAAGCATGGTAAGAGGATAAATGGTTGCTTTTTTAGATAGGATGATCAGGAACAGCCAGTCTCTGATGAGGTACTATTTGAACAAAGACCCAAAGGAATAGAGAGTAAGCCCCATGGATATCTGGAGGAAGAGTTTTCCAGCTTTAGGAAACAGCAAGTGTAGAGGAGCTGAGATAGGAAGCTGCTCATCATATTTAAGAAACAGCAAGTAAACCATTGTATCTAGGGAGGTGTGAGCAAAGGAGCTGAAGGGAGGAGATGAAGTTTGGGGTTTGGGAACTGACTATCATGTAGGGCCTTATAGGCCATGATTCCTACTTTGGCTTTTACTCTAAGTAAGATAGGAAACCATGGGAGAGTTTTAAGCAGAGCAGGGGGTATGACTAACATTTTAGAGGATCATTGTGCTGCTATGTAGAGATTAGACTATTGGGTTGTCAGTGTCCGTCAGCCAAAGACCACCAGTCTGTAGTTCAGCTTATTGATTTGTTGCGACAAAAGGGAAGGCACACCATGGATAAGCATGGGGTGTCTCAGTAAAAGGGTATAAAAAAACTTATTGCAGGATTTAGGAATCTGTTATATGATATAGGAGAGGGTTTTAGGAAGTACGGCTTTGTTCTGGATTGGGTGCTATCAGGAATGAAGGGAGTTCTATGATTGGGCATCTTA
>PVKH010025090.1:0-13494 GCA_004027955.1 Chaetophractus vellerosus | reverse complement strand
AATAAAAGCTGAGACGTTTGATCTTTCATTGAACAACTTTTCATTGAGCTTCTAGTATGGTTATAAAAAAATAACCAGATTTAGTTAAAAAAAAACTTTTTTTTTTTTTTTTTTAAGATTTATTTATTTTATTACATATCTCCCCTTCCCCCCCGTTGCGGCGACGCGCCGAGACTTGGTCACTGCGCAGGCGTGGCTTTCCCCGCTTGTGGGCGGCTTCTGCTTCTATTCACGGCCGGCTCTTGCTTCAGTTCGCGGGTGGCTGGCTGCGCTCCATTCGCGGAAGACCTGCCCTGCCCGTGGCGGCTTTTTGCCCTGTCCGTGGCAGCTTTTTGCCCTGCCCACGGCGGCTCTGGCCCGCCCATGGCGGCTTGCCATTCTCAAGGCGGTCTGCCCGCTAGGAGAGGTCCCCGGGAACCGAACCCGGGGCCTCCCATGTGGTATCCCAGCGCGCTCTTTATCCACTGAGCTATCTAGCCGGGCCCCAAAAACTTTGTTTTTATAAACATGAAAACTAAGATTGTTCTTTGTTTTTGAAAAAATGAATCCAATATAAACAAACTCTTTGTTTCCAAGAATGAATTGTAATTTTAGCTTCTCCATTTTTTGTCAATAGAATGCCAACTAAGACAAAAAGTCCTGAAATAAAAGAAATCAATAATGAGATTACTTCTGTCACTCATGGTATTGAAAAGGAATTTATAGATATTGATGAAGATATTTTAGAAGTAGTAGAAACATTTGTTCAAGAAGAAATGGATTTGCACATATCAGATCATGAAGGTTAGTTTATCTGCATAATCTATTTCTTTTGGCTTTATTAATTTGGTATTGATGAATAATGGTTACCTAGCATAATTTATTTAGTCTTATAGTCTAGGTTAGTGTGTTTACAATAGCCTAAAACAAAAAATTAAAAGAAAATATAATACTTATGAAATGTTGACTGTATTAATTTGAAAACTGAATGTTTTCAATAAAACCAAGAACACTGTAGGTAATTTTATGCTTGTGGCTCTATTAAAATTATTGGGCCTCTTACCTTATGTAATTATCGCTTCGTTTCTATGAAATAATTCCAAGGACCTCTCCCTGGCAGTTTTCATTAAAACAGAAACACTCTGGGCTTTATATAGAGCTATACACACTGATATGAGGCCTCCCAAGGCTCATCTGGGAATTACCTGATGAAGAAGGTATAGCCTCCAAGTGTTTTTTTTAACAAATCAATTTTATTGATACATATTAATAAAGCATAAATCCATCCAAAGTATACATTCAGTGATATTCGGTATAACCACATAGTTGTACATTCATCACTTCAATGATTTTAGAGCATTTTTATTATTGCAGTAATAATAAAAAGCAAACAAACAAACAAACAAACTCATCACCTTTCAATCTCTCTATGCTTCCCTGATGTACAAAGATGCTATTCTGTTACCTTCTCTCTAATATATTTGTATTTATATTTTGTAAAAAAACAGTATTTTATATGCAATATCACCCATGTTCATATTTTACATGAGGTTTCATGATGTTATATAGTCCCATGTTAAATTTTTTAGCTTTCCTTCTAGTAATATACATGTCCTTGGACTTTCCCTTTCAACCACTGTCAAATCCATATAATAGCTCTGCTAGTTACAAATAGTATGATGTGCTGCCACCATTTTTATTCATTTCCAAAGACTTACACACAACCTTTTTACCAGTTCTGCACAGATTAACCCTCAGCTTTCCATTCTCTACCCTCATTCTATTTTCTGGTGACCTATACTATTAACGCTATGAGTTTACACAGTATATTTAGCTCATAACAGTACAACCATACAGTATTTGTGCTTTTGTGTCTTGCTTGCTTCACTCAGCATAATGTCCTCCAGGTTCAGCCATGTTGTCATGTGTTTCACCATGTCATTTCTTCTTACTGCTGCATAATATTCCATTGTGTATATACACCATAATTTGTTTATCCACTCATCAGTTGATGGACACCTGGGTTGTTTCCACCTTTTGGCAATCGTGAATATGGCCACTTTGAACATTGGTGTGCAGATGTCTGTTCGTGTCACTGCTCTCAGTTCTGGGTATATACCTAGTAATGGTATTGCTGGGTCACATGGCAAGTCTATATTCAACTTACTCAGGAACTGCCAACAGTCTTCCACAGTGGCTATACCATTCTACATTTCCACCAACAGTGAATAAGTGTTCCTATCTCTTTACTTCCTTGCCAACACTTGTAGTTTTCTGACTTTTTAATACTGGTCAGTCTAATAGGTGTGAAAGAATATCTCATTGTAGTTTTGATTTGCATTTCCCTAATCGCTAGTTATGTTGAACATTTTTTTCATGTGTTTGTTTGGCATTTGTATTTCTTCTTTGGACAATTGTCTCTTCTAGTCTTTTGCGCATTTTAAAGTCAGGTAGTTTTTCTTTTTATTGTTGAGTAGTATGATCTCATTATAGATCATGGATATTAACTCTTATATGTGATTTCCAAACATTTTCCCCCATTGAGTGGGCTGCCTTTTCACCCTTTTGACAGAGTCCTTTGAGGTATAGAAGTGTTTAATTTTGAGGAGGTCCCATTTTTAAGTTTTGCCTTTTGTTGCTTGTGCTTTGGTTATAAGGTTTAAGAAACTACCGCCTGCCACAAGATCTTGAAGATGTTTTCCTACCTTTTCTTCTAGGAATTTTATGGTGGTTGCTTTTATATTTATGTCCTTGATCCATTTTGAGTTAATTTTTGTATAAGGTGTGAGATAGGGGTCCTCTTTCTTTTGGATATGGCTCTTCAGTTCTCCCAGCACCAATTATTGAATAGACTGTTCTGACCCAGCTGAGAGGACTTAACAACCTTGTCAAAAATCACTTGACTGTAGATATGAGGGTCTATTTCTGAGTTCTCAATTCAATTTCATTGGTCAATCTGTCCTTAAGTCAGTACCATGCTCTTTTTACTACTGTCGCTAAGTAATATGCTTTAAAGTCAGGAAGTGAGAGTCCTCCAACTCCATTCTTCTTTTTAAAGACATTTTTGGCAATTTGGGGCCTCTTACCCCTTGCAAATAAATTTGATAATTGGCTTTTCCATTTCTGAAAAAAAAAAAAAAAAGGCTTTGAGATTTTTTATTGGAATTGTGTTGAGTCTGTAAATCAGTTTGTCGGACTGACATCTTAATGTCTTCCAATCCATAAACAAAGAATGTCTTTCCATTTATTTAAATGTTCTTCGGTTTCTTTTAGCAATGTTTTGGCATTTTCTAAGTACAGGTTCTTTATGTCCTTTGTTAAGTTTATTCCTAAATATTTTATTCTATTAGTTGTTATTATAAGTGTATTTTTTTTTGGTTTCTTCCTCAAATTGCACATTGGTAGTGTATAGAAATGCTATTGATTTTTATGTATTAATCTTGTATCCTGCCACTTTGCTGAACCCATCTGTTAGTTCTCATAGTTTTGTTGTAGATTTTTTGGGATTTCTAGATATAGGATCGCATAATCAGCAAATAGTGCAAGTTTTACTTCTTCTTTTCCTATTTGGTGCCTTTTATTTCTTTGTCTAGCCTAATTGCTCCAGCTAGAACTTCTAGCACAATATTGAATAACAGCAGTGACAGTGGGCATCCTTGTCTTGTTCCTGATCTCAGCAGGAAAGTTTAGACTTTCACCATTGAGTATAATGCTAACTGTAGGTTTTTCATATATGCACTTTACCATACTGAGAAAGCTTCTTTCTATTTCTACATTTTGGAGTGTTTTTATCAAGATAGGGTGCTCTGTATTTTGTCAGATGTCTTTTCTGCATCAGTCAAGAGGATCATGTGATTTTTCTTCTTCCATTTATCAATGTGGTTTATTACACTAACTGATTTTCTTCTGTTGAACCACCCTGCATACCTGGGATAAAACCCACTTGATCGTGTGGTATAATTCTTTTAATGTGCTTTTGGATTCTGTTTGCAAGTATTTTGTTGAGGGTTTTTGCGTCTGTAGTCATTAGACATATTGGTCTGTAATTTTCTTTTTTTTGTCATATCTTTATCTGGTTTTGGTATTAGTGTTATGTTGGCTTCATGGAATGAGTTTGGTAGCATTTTTGCCTGGTCAGTTTTTTCGAAAAGCTTGAGCAATCTTGGTATTAGAACGTCTTTGATTGATTCGTTGAATTCACCTGTGAAGCGATCTGGTCCTGAACTTTGCATCTTTCAGAGATTTTTGATGACTGTTTCAGTCTCTTCACTTGTGATTGTTTTGTTGAGGTCTTCTATTTCTTCTAGGGTCAGTAGGTGGTTTGTGTATTTCTTGGAATTTATCCATCTTGTCCACATTGTCAATTTTTTTGGCATATTGTTGTTCATAGTATGCTCTTATGATCTCTCTTATTTCTGTTGGGTCAGTGGTAATGTTATTACTGTAAACGCATTACTTCATCCATTTTGTCCTTTGGCTTTCTGTTGTTACATCTTCCTATTGTCTTTCTTTTTACCTTTTAATTTACCCTTCATAATGTCCCCCCTCTCATTTTTTATTTTATTTATTTTTGTTTTCTCTCTTCTTTTTCTTTGTCTGTCTAGCTAAGGGTTTGTCGATTTTGTTGGTCTTCTCTAAGAACCAACTTTTGGTTTTGTTGATTTTCTCTATTTTTTTTTTGTTCTCGATTTCATTTATTTCTGTTCTGATCTCTACTATTTCTTTCCTTCAACTTAGTTTGGGATTAGTTTGCTGTTCTTTTTCTAGTTCCCTTAGTTTGGGATTAGTTTGCTGTTCTTTTTCTAGTTCCTCCAGGTTTGCACTTAGGACTTCAATTTTAGTTCTTTGTTCTTTTTTGATGTAAACATTGAGGGCTATAAATTTCCTGCTCAGCACTGCCTTTGTGGTGTCCCATAGATTTTGATATGTTGTATTCTCATTTTCGTCTCAAGAGATTTGCTGAATACTCTTGCAATTTCTTCTTTGACCCTCTGATTACATCGAATGTGCTGTTTAATCTCCATATATTTATGAATATTCCCTTTTTTCATCCATTATTGATTTCCAGCTTCATTCTGTTATGATCAGAGAAAGTGTTTTGTATAATTTTTGTCTTTCTAAATATATTGAGTCTTGTCTTGTGACTGAACATATGGTCTATCCTGGTGAGGTATCCATGTGTGCTTGAAAAAAATGTATATCCTGTTGTTTGGGGGCGCAATGCTCTATAGATGTCTGTTAGGTCTAGTTCATTTATCATATTATTCAAACTCTCTGTTTCTTCCTCTGTCTAGATGTTCTATCCAATCCAAGGGTGGTGTTTTAAAGTTTCCAACTATTATTGTAGAGACAGCTATTTCTCTCTTCAGTTTTGCCAGTGTGTGCCTCATGTATCTTTGGACACTCAGGTTAGGTGCATAGATATTTAGCATAGTTATTTCTTCTTGGTAAACAGCCCCTTTTATTAATATATAATGATCCTCTTCATCCTTTATAACAGTTTTGCATTTAAAATCTATTTTATTCGATATTAGTATTGCTACTCCAGCTTTTTTTGTTTACTATTTGCATGGAATATCTTTTTCCAACCTTTCTTTTCAACCTGATTGCGTCTTTATGTTTAAGGTCAGTTTCTTGTAGATAGCATATAGTTGGTTCATTTTTTAAAAATCCATTCTATCAAACTATATCTTTTAATTGAGGAGTTCAAGCCATTAACATTCAATGTTATTACTATAAAGTCATTACTTTCTACATCCATTTTGTCCTTTGGCTTTCTGCTGTCATATCTTACTATTGTCTGTCTTTTTGCCATTTAATTTACCCTTCTTAATAATTTTCATTTCTGTACTTTTCTCCAAGTCTCTCCTGCTTGTTTTTTCCTTTCAGGCTGCAGCAATCCCTTTAGTATATCTTGTATTTCTGGTCATTTGGTAACATATTCTATCAGTTTTTTTTGTATGTGAAGACTTTGAACTCACCCTCATTTTTGAAGTACAGTTTTGCCTCATTCAGAATTCTTGGCTGGCAGTTTTTCTCTTTCAGTACCTTAAATACATCATACCACTTTTGTCTAGCCTCTGTGGTTTCTGATGAGAGGTCGGGATTTAATCTTATCAAGGTTCTCTTTATATGATGTTTTACTTTTCTCTTGTTGCTTTTAGAATCCTCTTTTTATCTCTGATATTTGTCATTCTGAATAGTAGGTGTCTCAGAGTAGGTCTTTCCGAATTTAATCTCTTTGCTGTGCATTGTCCTTCTTGGATATTGATATTTATGTCACTCATAAAGGCTGAGATGTTTTTGGTCATTATTTCCTCAAATATTCTTTCTGCCCCTTTTCCATTCTCTTCTCCTTCTGGGACACTGATAATGGTGTATGTTTGTGTGTTTCACATTGTTATTCAATTCCATTTGATCATGTTCCATTTTTCCTATTATCTTCTCTTTCTGTTCTTTCTTTTCCAGTTCAGATGTTCTGTTTCAGAATCACTAATTTTGTCTTCAAGCAATTCAAATCTAGTCTTATGTGCCTCCAAAATATTTTTACTCTCATCCAACATGTCTTTCATTCCCATAAGCTCTGTTACTTTTTTTGCAGGCTTTCAAATTGTTCTTTATGCTCACCTAGTGTCTTCTTAAGATCCTTTATTGCTTTAGTCATATTTTCCTTCAACTCCTTGAATAGATTTAGGAGAGTTGTGTGATTATCATTGGTTAATTGTCTTAAATACTGTATCTCTTCAGGATATTTGGTTTGTTCCTTTGGGTGGGCCAGCTCTTCCTGTTTCCTTGTATGGATTATAACTTTTTGCTGATGTCTAGGCATCTGAATTGTTGGCGAATTTACTCTGATGGCCAATTTCTCTCTCTTGTCTTTTTTTTTTTTTCATAGCTCTTCTTTGATTTTTTGCTCAACTTCTTCTAAGTCTTTAAAATTGCTCAACTTAAGTCATCAAAATTGGGACAGTGACTCACTAATGGGGTACAGATTTTCTCCCAGGAATTTGGGTTAGGAGAGACCTAAAAGCAGTTTTTCTCTATGCAATTTCCAGACTTGCCAGCACATGGCGCTCATTGGTGTACCTTTCCGTGGAGGTGTTTCTTTCCATTTCTGCTCTCCTTTGTTTTGGTCTTGGCAGAACCGAGATTCAAAGTGGGTTCTGCTGGCCAAATTCAATGAAGAGAAGCCCCTGACACCCTCTCCCTTTTCCCTTGTAACAGCTGACAGGGAGGAAGAGATCTCTTCCCCTGTCAGCTGCAGTGAGCCAGGGGTTTTACCCTGGCTTAAAATCTTGGGTTAGGAGGGGAGCCCTTCCTGGCCGCCACGGTGGTTTAGTAACTCACGTTTGTTATTTTGGGTTCTTCATTTCTTTGTCCTTCACACTCCTGGGAGTTGTGTAGCACTGTCTTGGTCTGCTGACCCTTAAAGTAGGTCCCTTTTTGGCCCTTTTTCTGTTGTTTTTCAGAGAGAGTTGAGCCCTGCCTGCCTACTCTAATTCCATTTTCCTGGAACTCTCCAGGTGTTTTTAAAAAATATTTTTGTTAGAAGAATAGAAAATGTTTCTGCCATTAAATTTATCTCCTCTTATTCCCCCTGAATCTTCTAAAAAGTCAACAGATTGTATTTTGAAGAATAGAAAATGTTTCTGCCATTAAATTTATCTCCTCCTGAATCTTCTAAAAGGTCAACAGATTGTTTTTTAAATGGTCAGTTTTCTCTTCCTCTTTTTTTCACTATAGAAAATGTCAAAGAACCTATTGAAAGTCTCACCATTTGCAAACAGATTTTACCACAGCATTCAAGAGAAGTAAGTCAGTCAATGATGGATAAAATTATTCAACTTTTATTTTGTCTAGTATTCAAATTATCCTTGAGCTTTTTTATTCATTGTTATTCAATACATCATACTAAGACTGTCATCCCTTAAAAGTGCTCTGTGGATTGTAGAATATAACTATACTATACAGCATTTTCCTATCACTAAAATTCTATAATTAGTTGTCTAATAATTTAATAATAATTTAGGGCAATGAAATTTTCATTTCATAAACTGCTTTATAAGTTAATTTAATCAAGACTGGTGAAAGTATTTTTTATTTAAAACATGATCTAGCTAGTAGAATGTTGTTTTTGTGCATATATGCACTTTTATATATTATTTTTTCCTCAAAGTTTTAACTATGCCCTGAATTTCCAGGTGGAATGTAGACATTTCTAATTATTGAAATAATTCTTTTTTTTAAAAAAATGGTTAGTTTTTTCCTAATTTTTTAGTTGTTTTCACAGAGTAGTTAATAATCACGTGGTGGTAAGTGTATGTTTTAGTCTACTGACACCATGTTGTCTTTGTACTTATATATGCTCACTGGCTCAGGTTGATGGACCATAGGCAAGTCAGGCAGCCTAAGTATCTTGTCAGAGCAGGACAAGAAGTGCATTTTAATGTTTGATTGTTCACTTGCTTTTAGAATGTTGTTATTTTAGGCTCGTGGCTACTGTGAAACTCAGAATATCCAAGACAATAATACCTCTTTGTTGTACTTCTTTTCTTTTTGGGTCCTAATAATTTAACAGCATTCCACAGGAGAAGTTCAGTGTCCAGAGGAAGAACCATTGGAGGTATATATGGAGGAAAAATCGACTGGACGGAATGTGTAAGGGGAAAAATATATAAATGATTATAATTGGTTAATTTCAGTGAAGCTTTTAGATTTTGTTATAATTTATAATACATATTTTATGGTGCTATTGTGTTAAACTGAAATTGTAGTAACTTCATTTTGTAGGATTGGTTACAATGAATTTTGGTAAATGTTACACTTCTAAGTCTTGACATCTTGAAATTATGACCCTAAAATGCAATTTGTTCTCCCATCACAATCAGCCTTATTAAAATAAAATATAGCTGTAATTAGACCAAAGTTATTTAATTAGGGAACCACCTTTCCATACTGATTCCTTTTTTTCTTTCATTAAATAAAGAATAATTATGAATCATAAATGGAAATCTTTCACTTATACCACTGTGGTTTGATTACTGTACACTGTCTATTAGAGATATGATGGAAATGTACTCTCTCAGCTAACTTATTGCTTTAAGGGCAGCCGAAGGCAGTTTTCACTTACTGCAATTTGAATATGATTTCTTAATTTTTAGAATTTTAGAAGTTTTAGAGTTTTTACATTTACTTCTTTGGTAAAAGAAGCAACATAATCTGATTCTTTCCCTTCTCTGTACACAAATAGTTGTGAATAGTTCACAAAAAGAATATATTTGATGTCATTTGCCCTGACGTGTAATTTAAGTATTTCTTTTAGTAAAAACTTGTCTAAAGTTTCAAATGGGACAGTGGGCTCTTTACCTGAGCAAAGCAGCTGCCTCTTCCACAGGTGAAATTGGAGGTCCCTGCTAACCACTTATTCCCTCATTTTAGATTCTGTTGTTTTTTCTGTTGTCGAGCAGTCAACAGTGTTCAATTAGTGTGTTATGTCATCCAGACATATTCCTTGTTTTTGTTTTAATCTGTTACTATTTGCTATGGAAACAAATGTAAACATTATAATTATGAGCTAAGCATTACAGAGAATTAGAGGATGTTTAGATTCTTAGATCTAAGCTCAGAATTAGATCACTTCTACCTTAAATAATGTGAAGAATATCTTGCTTCCTAATCACTTATTAATATTTATTTATAGTATGATTGAAACCTTTTCAAGTCCTGAACACACCATTCCTCATTCACTCTGTGTAGATACAAGTTCAGAAATTTCTAGGTAAGAATTTTTGCTTACTGTACCATTTGAAATAATTATGTTTTTATAAATAAGAGAATGAAACGATGCCTACTATAACATTTTATAATAATTACTAAATGATTTTACTAAAAACTAAGAGAATAAAATAAAAGCAAATAAAGCATTGGAAAAACAATGTAGGTGCACATTTCTGACACCTTTAAGCTAAATTGGAAGATTTTCCTCTAACAGTTGTATTTTAAGGACACACAGGAAATATTTTAGAATAGTCTTATCTGAAAAAAAAAGTAATGTATTATTATTGCAAACTGTAGTTATATTTTTTCAGCCTCTAACAGATGCTTGAAATGCTTTAAATTCTTTCATAGAACAGATTCATCCAGTTCAGTCTTTTGAGTTTCTTTTACCAGGGTTGAACAGAGGTTACATAGTCTGAATGTTTAATGTTTAGAAGTCTTGCTGATATAGAAGGATAATAGCAAAACTTAAATTTAGAATTAGAATTCATCTCCTTACAACTTATTGAAAGCAAAGTTCAGTAAAGTTACCTTAAAATAAGTAGATCACTTGTAATGCTTGTTTTTCGTGTATTTGCAAATAAAGTTTCATTATTGAGCACATAATATTTTTCTTGGTAGGGTGTGTTATAAAAGTAAATTCTGGTTTATTCTGAAATAAAATGTACACAATTTTTTTGTTTCACATTTAATGATGATCGGTAGTAGTTCTCCCAATCCTAGAATTAAATATTTTTTTCAACCCATTCTTTCTCCAATTTTCCTACCTCCATTCTGGATCATGGATTTTAATAATAAAAACTTATTCCCAAGCCAAACTACATAGTCTATACAGTTATTCTGAATGATTGCTCGGGGTTCAAACTCAGATGCCTACAGGGTCCAGACAAGTAAAATAATTGTGTGAACTGTTCTGAAGGTAATAACATAGAGAGGGGATCATGACTGATGAGACAGTGCATGCCCCTTAATAAAGACATTCAGATGAAAAACTATATTGACTCACAAATATATCTGGTGACCGATGAGGCCCACCCACTAGTGAAATCAGTTCTAGGGTTTAAATCTCTTGACTACCAGAGTGACTTTTTTTTTTTTTTAATACATCCCCCCCTTCTTCTTGTTCTTGCTGTGTTCATTTTTTCTCTGCATTTCTCTGTGTCTGCTTGTCTCCCCTTGCTGGGGCGACCTGCCGAGTCAGCTCACCGGCGCGGCGGCCCGCCTGCTCCCGGGGGCTTGCCTTTTTGCCCATAGTGGCGTGCCCTGCCCGCGTTGGCTTGCCTTCTGGAGGCGGTCTGCCCAATCGAGGATGCCCGGGGACCGAACCCAGGGCCTCCCATGTGGTAAACCGGCGCCCTACCAACTGGTCTACAGCCAGCCCCCCAGAGTGACTTCTAAATTAGAAGAAAAGTGGGGCCAAAATACTCAGATTATATGCATCTAATTTGTGTTTTTGTTATTGTTGTTGATTGATGTGTATTTTTTATTTATATACTTCCATGCAGCATACAGATTTCTGCATTTAAAGATAAATCTTCCTCAGTTTCACCTTTGGTATCAAATGGAGTCAGTGTTGCTTCACAAACTTCAGTTTCAACACCTCAGAAGACCCAGAAAAATGAATCTAGGACTCAATTACCAGACTCTTCAGATTCTGTTAGGCAGATGCTCCAAGATGAAATGTTTAAATTAGTTCAGGTGAGTACATTGCTATATAAATAAGTAAATCTATACATGATATATACAGGATTTTTAAATAAAAACAAACTTCCAGAAATGGGCAAATTAAAATTAAATTGTAGGTATTTGTCTTCTTTGGGCAGTCTTCACTTATTCAAAAGTTCCTAACTCCAGGACCTGGAGTCTAGGCTGAGTTACCTACTTCTCACAATGGCTTCATTGTACTGAGCCCTTTGGGATCCAGAGCTGCTTATAAAAGGGGGTGGGGAGCAATAATCAAACCAAACTAGTGGACTCCCGCTCAAAAGTATCCAGGCTGCCATGCAATATTTCTTATCCTCAAATCATATTTTGATCTTGGTTTGAAACTGTCAGCTACATTTCAAACATGTCAGCTGCATGTTCACTTTGACTTCTACCATATTCTTGCTTGCTTAGCCTTTTCTCTGTCTACCAGCAATTCTTATTTCCCATTCTTTTTAATCCTTTATTAATTTCCCTCAAGTCTAATCCTCTACCAGTTTGCTCTATGTTCACTTCCATATCATTTTTTGGAGGGGGATACAGTGTATTTTATTGATGGTACATGACAAGGTAGGGCCTCTGAGCCCCTCCCCTTCTTCAGGGGGTCTGGGATGGAAGCTATGGAGGATGGGCGATGCTTTGACTGCCTTTCTCTTACTCTTATGCTGTTGCTGGGGCTGGTGGTCTGGGGGCTCTTATTCCTTAGAGGCCATGTGGATCATAAGGTCCACCACTCTGTTGCTGTAGCCAAATTCATTGTTATACCAGGAAATGAGCTTGGCAAAGTGGTTGTTGAGGGTAGTGCCAGTCCCAACATAAAAAGTGGAGGAGTGGGTGTCAATGTTAAAGTTGTAGGAGGCAACCTGATCCTTGGGTCCTTCTGATGCCTGTTTTACCACCTTCTGGATAGCATCATATTTGGCCACTTTCTCCAGATGGCAGCTCAGATCCCTGATGGACATCCTGGGGGTTGGGATGCGAAAGGCCATGCCAGTGAGCTTTCCATTCAGCTCTGGGATGACCTTGCCCATTGCCTTGGCAGTGCCGGTAGATGTAGGGATGATGTTTTGGGCAGCCCCGTGGCCGTCACAACACATTTTCCTGGAGGGGCCATCCACGTCTACTGGGTCATAGTGATGGCATAGACAGTGGTCATGAGTCCCTCTACAATACTGAAGTTGTCATGGATGACCTTGGCCAGGGGGCCAGACACTTAGTGTACAGGAGGCATTGCTGACAATCTTCAGGGAGTTGTCATATTTCTCATGATTCACTCCTATCACAAACATGGGGGCATCAGCTGAAGGGGCAGAGGTGATAACTCTTTTGGCACCACCCTTCATTTGTACTTCAGTCTTCTCCAGCGTCTTGAAGACATCAGAGGACTCCACAACATATTCAGCACTAGCATCACTCCACTGGATGTTGGTGGGATCTCACTCCTGGAAGACAGTAATGGGGGATTCCCATTGATGACAATTCGCGTTCTCAGTCTTGATGTTTTCAGTCTTGTCGGTGCCTTTGAACTTTCCATGGGTGGAATCTTACTGGAACATGTAGACCATGTACTTGAGGTCAATGAAGTTGTCATTGATAGCAACAACTTGCACTTTGCTGGAGTTCACAGCAGCTCTGGTGACCAGGTGCCCAATACGGTCAAATCCATTTATTCCTACCTTCACTGTCATGTCTTAGGGATGCAGCTGGCACTGCACAAAAAAGCTGCAGCTGTCTGTCGAATGGGGAGAAGCATAGAGCCTCCATATCCTTTTTTGTGTTGACTCTTAGCACTAATTTTCTCTTTGAACTTCTGGGCTCTGATGAGAATACTTCCTTAACATGTCCCATTGTCCAATGAAATTTATTAAAACTAATTTTATTCTAAATCTCCTTAGTCCCTTCTTTCCCTTTCTTGTTCAGTAACACCACCAGTTCTTCCAGCTTAATTTTTTTTTTTTAGGAGGTAACAGGGATTGAACTCAGGACCTCATACATGGGAAGCAGGTGCTCAACCACTGAGCTACACCCACTCCC
>PVKH010025089.1:0-13487 GCA_004027955.1 Chaetophractus vellerosus | reverse complement strand
AATAACCAAATACAATCAATAAGAAATGAAATAATGATAGTTTCAAAAATAGCAAATAAATACAAAAAATTTTTAGTAAAATTTGAAATAATAAAAAACAATAAAATATAAAATTTAAAAATTGATATTATGTCTTTCGTCACTGTAAAATCTGTTGTCTTATATGTACAGTGACATTTTCTTTTGTTTATTCCCCCAGTGTCTTATTATTTTCATTTTGCCTTCAAAGAAACTTTAGGTTATAGAAGTCACATTCAGAACATAGGAGAATCCCATATACCCAACATCCTCCCCCTTTCCTCTTTCCTCTATTAATAACATTTTACATGTGGATGGTACATTTGTTACAATTGATGTACAAATATTGAAACACTGCTACTAACCGTGGTCAGTGATTTACATTATGGTTCACCCTCCTTTACTTCTATAAATTTTGATGAAATTTAACATGGACTGTATCCACCATTACAAGATCATGTAGAAAAATTCCATCACCCCAAAATTGCCCATCTATTCTAATTGTTCCATCTATTCTATTCCTCCCTACCCCTCCCCCAAGACCCATGGCAGCCACCAAGCTTCACTCCTTGAAGAACAAGATTCATAGTTACTTGCTTCATAGCAGGGTTCCTGAGGGCTCTGGAGGCATCCAGACATTATGGGCGGGGCAGTCAGCTCAGGAGTTCGGTGCCCTGCCAGTGGGCCCTACTTTGGAATTTATTCTCCCCAGTGTGACAGAGTGGACTGTTTTGGTTTCCCTACACATGGCTTTTCTGCCCCTTCTATTTGAACCTATAGTTAGTACTAGAGTTGGTAGGTATATGTCCAAGAGACTTACATCTTTGGGCTGTCCATGTGCCAGTTGGACCCTGAATCTCAACAGAGTTGCAACACCTACTCTTCAGTTCAATGGACTCACCCAGGACAACTAACAAGGAGATGATGATGGACAACGACCACCCCAAGTAACAGAATCTGCAACTGCACAAAAGATGGTCCCATCCGTCTGCCCCATGGGGTCTAAGGCCCCTCTCCATTAGAGGCAGAGTGGTCATCACCATCCCAGAATCCTCAGGATTGGGGAATGATCGATGGACTAGCGTAGGCTTACTGGTATTCTGCTATAGACTTACTGTTATTCTAACAATGAAAGAACTTTTATCATTGATGTTGAGGCAGTGGCCATCGGAGGTTCTGAGGGGAGGGAGAGGAAAAATAGGTGTAATATGGGGGCATTTTCAGGACTTGGGAATTGTCCTGAATGACATTGCAATGACAGGTACAAGCCATTATATATCTTGTCATAACTTACAAAATTGTGCGGGAGAGAGTGTAACTTCAATGTAAACTATAATCCACACTTAGTGGCAGTGCTCCAAAATGTGTTCATCAATTGTACCAAATGTACCACACTAATGAAGGATGTTAATAAGGGGAAATGTGGGAGGAGTAGGGTATGGAGCATATGGGAATCCCCTATATTTTTTATGTAACATTTATGTAATGTAAGTATCCTTTAAAAATGTTTTTGAGTATATAAAAAAACAGATTAACTATGGGGAGCAGATGTGGCTCAAGCAGTTGAGTGCCTGCTTCTGACATGGGAGGTCCCAGTTTCGGTTCCCAGTGCCTCCTAGAGAGAAACAAAGACAAAAAAACACCAAGCAAACAGAGGAACTGACTCAGGGGAACCTATGTGGCTCAGTGGTTGGGTGCCAGCCTCTCACATATGAGATCCCGGGTTCAACCCCCAGTCCTAGTACCTGAAAAAAAAATAAAAAATTAATTAAAATAAAAAATTAAGTTCCTCAGTTGAAGTAGCCACATTTCAGGTACTCAACTGCCAGATGTGACTAGTAGCTTCCATATTGGACAGCATAGATATGAACGTTTCTGTCATCACAGAAAATTTTATTGGACAGTGCTGCACCTATATCAGAATAGTTGTTGACCAAACAAACAGCTATTTGTTCATTGACAAAACAATTTATCTGATTAATATGAATTTAGCCTTAAACACTGGGCATTTGTTCTGTGAGGATTAATACTTCCACAGCAGTAATCTCAAAGAAAGAAACCTAAATACTGTTTTTAGAAACAATTTTGTGAAATTATTAATAAACTTAAAGGGTTATATTGTTTTCATTTGAGGATCAAGAAAGCTGCTCATTTCAATGAAAGATAAATGCATATATAAAAGACATGATTTAACTTCAAAAAATGAAAGTTTATCATTATCTGCCTTTCTTGTTTGCTTTGCATGTTAAAATTTCAAAATTTGGTAAGAAAGATTTTATGTAAGATAAATATTTCATTAAAGAATAGGCAGAAACAAACACGAAAAGAATGCTTTTGTAAACTTTTTATTTTCCATGTTTGATTTATTAAGTACCATGCAAATTTATTAGATGTCTTGAGAAAGACATCAGTGTGATACCCTGAAAGGGAAACTACACAACTATTAAAAGTAAGACAGTCATGATTCTTCCTTGGGTTCTGGCATCTCATTTCATGCTAAGAAGAACATGCTAGAAAAATGATTATGTAACCTACCAGGATTTGGTAGTTTGATTTGAAACTTGTGCTTTTGGCATTTACTGTGTTATGGACTATTTTGATCAACAAATTCTTTAGAGAACTGGACCAGCTTTTCTATTCTTCATCTTAAGAAAGCTATTGCATTTAATTATTTTTAGTCATTGAAAATGGGAAATTTTCTGCTGTACACAAATGCTAAATATTGGATAACCTGATTATCTCCAATTTAAATAAAAACAAGACTTGCTCGCACTTTATACTTTAGTTTCAATGTTGTGTATGTGTAGATTCTCTTCTGACTTTCATATCCTCATTCTGCTTTCAAGTAATCCCTTTCCAGAAATGCTGATTATTACTAAGTCAATGATTTGTTTCAGTTAGATATATTGGGGGGGGGCGTGTTCTTTTTTTTTTTATTCATTCACTAACTTCTTCAATTTTTAGAAAATTTCATAGTATTATCAAATCACTATGATGCATATTTTTAAAATAAAAACACTAGGATAGTTTTAAAGGACACCAATGACTATTTTATCTTTGATTTCATCCCAATGATTTGAAATTTTTTTGTAGTTTTCAGTACCCTGTGATTTTATTTTGATACGTATTTTCTCCCCCTTGACTGTCCCCCTTTTTCTCCCCCAAATTTATATGAAACCAAAAAACTAAATTATATGTAAAACTCCTAGATGGCTTCTATAATTTTATTATAATTTCAAATTTCTTTTTAATTACTTTGTTTAAAAGTTTTTACATGTTAAAAACTTTTTATGTTAATTTCCATCAATGAAGTCTCACTTTTTTTTTATTTACAGATAACATTAATAAAAAGACTGAGGTAAGTCTTGGCTGTAACAATCTTTATTCTAGAAAATATTTGATTATTATTTTAAGAATAATACTTCACTGTTTAGCCAGTAAGTCTTTTTTGAGACATTGCCATTTAAAGGGCAATCCACAGGTTGTCGTGAGTGAACCCAATCATTTCTGGAGATTGTAAGATATAAAATACATTAGAGTGAAAATTGATTTATTCATATAAGTGTAATATCATTTGGCTTCATCATCCTTATTTTTGTGTGTGAACCAGAAGGTCTGCCACAATTTAAGCTTACAATTTCGGACAAAAGTGGTACTACACTCCAAGTCCATATTTTGATCTTTATTAAAGACTTATCCTGAGACCATGTTTTGGACCATATTTTGGAATTATGGAAATTGTTAGACGAACTTTGATTCTATAGTTATACCTATGGGTAAGATTAACCTGACTATAACATCTCCTAGCATTCACTATGAGAGGATAGAACAAAGCCTACCACCTTCCTAGTGGTGTTAGTTACTTTTTATAATGATTTTTTGAAATGAAATTCACATAACATAAAATTAGCCATTTTAAAGTGAACAGTTCAGTGACACTTATTAAGTCACAGTGTTGTGTAACCAACATTTCTAGTTCTAACACATTTCCATCACTCAAGTAAAATTCTTTGCCTATTAAACTGTTTCTCTCCTTTCTTCTGTCCCTTTTGTCCCTAGCCTAACAGCTACCAATCTATGTTCTATCTTTATGGATTTATCTATTCTGGATATTTCATATAAATGGAGTCATACAATATATAGTATTTTGTGTCTGGCTCCTTTCAATTATAACATTTTGGAGGTTCATATATTGTGGCATGTATCAGTACTTCATTCCTTTTTATGGCTGAATATTCCTCTGCGTGTGTGTGTGTGTGTGTGTGTGTGTAGCACAATCTGTTCATCTGTTGATGAGCATTTGGACGGATTCTACCCTTTGACCATTGTGAATGGTGCTACTATGAATATGTGTTTACATGTACTTGTTTGCATACCTGTTTTCAGTTCTTTTGGGCTGAAGTGGAAATGCAGTGCGTAGGGTAATTCTATGTTTAACTTTTTGAGAACCACCAAACTGTTTCCCACAGTGGCTGAACCATTTTACATTCCCACTACTCTTTTTTTTTTTTTAATGGACTCCAGGACAGCCTCTACAAACCTTTTAGAATTGATAGATGATACTACTATAAAATATCTTCTAATGTTTAGGAAGATACTAATAAAATGGTAGAGTTCTTTTGAATTTTTAAGTAATTATTTGAAAGTTTCATTATCCTTCTATTATTTTTTTTAACTGTAACTATGGTATTTCCAGAACTAAATACCCTCTTTATTAGAAAAAAATTTAAGCCATGCTCCAAATCAGAAAGACTTGTTATAAACAATAGAGTCCTTGGACATCCATTTGCTCACAAGTGACCACTGAAGAATTACAAATTTATCCAAGTACTGAGTGTGGCTGCAGACTGAGCAGAACAGATTGTTCACTGTCACCTGCTGCTAGAGAGCAACTGCTGGGAAGTACAATTTCTTTGACAGAAGCCTTGACTTCTGGCATGCTTTCGGATATTTATTCTGCATGCAGTATGAGTGTCCATTTTCATGGTTTGAAGAGAACTCATGTCTTCCTTGAGGTGCTGGACCCTGTCTCGGGCACCTGCCCACCAGTCTCCACTTCCACTGCCCCAGGTTACTCTAGGCTATCCGGGCCTATGTATGTAATTTTTCATTAATCTCACTGATTACTTTTTTATTGGTTCCTTGATTTCATTCTAGATTACATATATGGCTTCTCAGCATTTTTTTGGTGGTGGTTTTGGGCATTTGTTTGACATTTCTAAGAAAAGCACATCTAAATAACTCTGACTATATTAATAATTTAGTCCTTAATTGTGCACACAAAACAACACTTATATGTTGTTAAAACAGATTGATGACGTTCTTTTAAGTTATTTACAAATCAACATCATCATTTCTTAGATTAAAATTTAAATGACCACAGATATAGACTGAATATTAATTCCATATTTGAAAGTAGAAAACATGCATTTTTAGACTGATTACAGATTATTTTTTATTAGAGAAGTTTTACATTTATAGAAAGATCATGTGGAAAATAGTTTTCATATATTCTGCCATCTTTTTAATATTTTGTATTTTTGTGGTACCTTTGTTACAGTTGGAGAGAGATATGATTTTACTATTAACTATAGTCCACAGTTTAGAGTTCACTGTTGTGTTTTACAGTCCTATGCTTGTTTTCTGCTTTTTTAAAAAAAAAATTTTTTTGTTCTAGCAACATATGTACCACCTAAAATTTCCCCCTTTTAACCACAGTCTGTAGCTCAGTGGTGTTAATTACATTCACAATATTGTGTTACCATCACCACCATCCATGACCAAAACTTTTCCATCCAAACTAATAAACAGAAACTACAGCAATTAAGAACTCCCTATTCCATACCTCCACCCTAGCCCCTGGTAACCTATATTTTAGTTTCTGTCTCTATGAATTTGCTTATTCTAATTATTTCATATCTGTGAAATGATACAATATTTGTCCTTTTCTTTCTGACTTATTTCATGCAATATGATGCCTTCACGATTCATTCATAATGTCGTGTTTATCAGAACTTTATTCCTTTTCACAGTTGACTAATATTCCATTGTATGTATAGACCATGTTTTGTTTATCCAGTCATCTGTTGATGGACACCTGGGTTGCTCCACTTTTTGGCAGTTGTAAATAATGTGTTTGTGAACGTCAGTATACAGATATCTGAGTCCCTGCTTTCAATTCTTTTGGGTATATACCTAGAAGTGGGATTGCTGGGTCATATGGTAATTCTATACTTAACTTTCTGAGGAGCCGCCAAACTGTCTTCCACAATGGCTGCATCATTTTACATTCCCACCAATGATGAACAAGTGTTTCTATTTCTCCACATCCTCTCTAACACTTCTTCTATTTTTTTTAAACATCTAGTGGGTGTGAAATGGTATCTCATTGTGGTTTTAATTTGCATTTCCCTCAAGACTAATGATAAGCATGTTTTCATGTGCTTTTTGGTTATTTGTATAACTTCTTTGGAGAAATGCCTAATCAAGTCTTTTCCCCATTTTTTAATTGGGTTGTTTGTCTTTTTATTGTTGAGTTGTAGGATTTCTTTATATATTCTGGATATTAAACTCTTATTGGCATGTCAAAGAGACACAGGAACCAAGCTGAAAGAGTTCTCAATGGCCAGAGCTGGAACAATGTGAGCAACAAAGTAAATAACATGGTATTTGTATCCAAAGCATAAAGTAAATATCCATGAGGTGATACTAATATAAATAAATTATATATATTTGCACTTATATAATAGGGGAGAAGAGAGCAGAAGAATTTATGTATGTAATTTACATAGATATTCCTCTTCTAGGAGGAAGAGCTCAACTCTTCCTCAACCCCCCCACCCTAACCCTTGAGTGTAGACTGAGTTTAGTGACTTGCCTTCAAAGTATAGAGTATGGAAAGAAGAGAGGGAAAGTAATGTTACAGTGGAGAAACCTGGCAAAAACATCCTTGGCCAGGTGATGAACCTAAATATCATCAGCGATGTCATGTTGATAGCATGGTGCTCTTTTTTTTTTCTTTTTCTTTTATTTATTTTTAAAGAAGCTTTAGATTACATAAATATTACATCGAAAATATAGGGGATTCCTATATAACCCACCCCCTCCCACACTTTTCCCCATTAACAACATCTTTCATTTGTTACAATTGATGAACACATATTGAAGCATTGCTACTAACCATGGTTTATAGTTTGTTTACATTTTGGTTTACACTTCACACTGTACAATTTTATAGTTTTGACAAAATTAATAATGGCCTATATCTGTCATTGCAATGGCATTCAGAACAATTCCCATGTCCAAAAAATGCCCCATATTATACCTAATTTTCCCTCCCCCTCCCCTCAGAACCTCTGGTGGCCGCTGCCTTTATATCAGTGTTACAAGTTCTTCCATTGCTAGAATAATAGTAAGTCTACTTTAGTCCATAAGTTACATTCCCCTCTATCATGTGCTCTCCATATGCTGTAATGAGGATGGTACTATACCTCTGTGATCTTCCTCCTCAAAACCCATAACCTCAATCTATGAGAAAATCATCAGACAAACCCAAATTGAGGGATATTCTATAAAATACCTCACCAGTACTTCCTCAAAATTGTTAAGGTCATCAAAACAAAGTCTAAGAAACCATCATGGACCAGAGGAGTCTAAGGAGATATGGTGACTAAATGTAATGTGATATCCTGGGTAGGCTCTTGGAACAGAAAAAGGACATTAGGGAAGACACTAGTGAAATCTGAATAAAAGTGTGGAGTCTAATTAATAGAAATGTACTACTTTTGGTTCCTTAGTTGTAGCACATGTTCTATAGCAATGTAGATGTTAAGATGTTAGCAAGAGGGGACTCTCTAATCTATCTTTGTAACTTTTCTGTAAATCTAAAACTTCTAAAATTGAAGGGCCCGGCTGTAGCCCAATTGGTAGGGTGCCAGTTTACCACATGGGAGGCCCTGGGTTCGGTTCCCGGGGCCTCCTCGAGCGGGCAGACCACCTTGAGAAGGCAAGCCACCGCGGGCAGGGCAAAGCCACCGCGGGCAGGGCAAGCCCCCATGAGCAGGCAGGCTGCCACGTGGTGAGCTGACTCAGTGGATCGCTGCAGCAGCGGGGAGACAAGCGGGCACAAGAACGCAGAAGATGAACACAGCGAGAACAAGCAGAAAGGGGGGGATATATAATAAATTTAAAAAATAAAATTTAAAAGTTTATTTTAAAAATTCATCAGTGGGTTCAGGTTTTGTCAGCCATTAAAAAGTTTCCTAGAAGCCTTGCACTTAGTGCTTGTAGCAGCTATTAAAGATTATTTCCTCAGTCAATTTTTTCATTAGAGAAAATTATTTCATTAAATTTTATTAAATTTAAATTTTAACTTAGGGAATACATGGATATAGTTATAAATGGGTAGGGGAGAACTTATGATGAAAACAAGTACTTGCCCACCCCAGCCCACCCTTCCCTTACTTTTTAAAATCCTTCTCGTATTTCAGATTTGTCTCTTTTCACCAAACAATACAAAATTAGTTTTCTGAATACACTATACCATTTCATATTGCCTTGCATAATTATATATTCTTCCCTTTCATCCTTCTTTATCTAATTTCTACATATGCTCCAGAACCTGGCAGAAGGACCGCTTTTTCCTGGAAGCTCTCCCTGATCATGATCTTATTTAGATACCTAGAACATCCTGTGTATATTTCACAGCATTCAACACCCTGTTTTATCATTGTTTTACATCCTCACTAGAATTGGAGTTATTGGAAGTCTAGGACCATATCTTGTTAATTTTGTTTCCCTAGTAGTCCTGGTTCATGGTAGATAATGTAAATAAATATTTGGTTGACGTATTAGTGAAAATGTTCTCCCTTCTCACTAAAACTACCTCTGACCTGTTGCCTTTATTGGTCTGCTTTTCCTGTATAGTTTTATAACACTTATAAGAGGAGGCACATAGGTTTTTTCCCCTCTACCAGTTCAAGTACATTGTTTGTTTGTTTAAGATTTATTTACTTTATTTATTTATTTATTACATATCCCTCCCCCCCTTTCTGCTTGCTCTTGCTGTGTGTCCATTCCTGTGTTACTCTCTGTCCGCTTTGTCTTCCCCCGTTGCGGGGATGCGCCCAGACCAGTCACCGTGCAGGCGGCTTTGCCCCGCTTGTGGGCAAGTTCTTCTTTCATTCACGTCCAGCTCTGCTTCAGTTCGCAGGTGGCTGGCTGCGCTCCGTTCGCAGGCGAACTGCCCTGCCTGTGGCGGCTTTGCCCTGTCCGTGGCAGCTTTTTGCCCTGCCCACGGCGGCTCTGGCCCGCCCATGGCGGCTTGCCCTTCTCAAGGCGGTCTGCCCACTAGGAGAGGTCCCCGGGAACCGAACCCGGGGCCTCCCATGTGGTATACCGGCACCCTATCCACTGGGCTATACGGCCGGCCCCTCAAGTACATTGTTAAGGCCTTTATGGAGCTCTGCAGTTAGAATTCTAAGACCTACATCCTTGCTTGGCAAGAAAAAGTGCCACTATCAATTATGTTTACTGTTTTTTAAAGAGGAAAAAGTATTTTTCTGCTTTATAAATATTCTCCACCCCTGACATATGGAGAAGAGTACTTAATTATTGTGTATGTTATTTCATGTATTAGATTTCATCTTTCTCAGTAAATTGTGAGTTCCATGATGGTAACCCATGTGTAACATAATATTAATTGCACAGTCAGAGCTTAATAAATACTTAATTGTTTCAACTCAGGTTCAAGATTTGAGTCTATCAGAGTCATCTACCTTAGAGGAGAGAAGAAAGTAGACTTACCCCATATGTAATGTTATATAAGCTATTATACTTGAAGAACACCATTATTTAAGTTTCTTCTTGGAATAAGTTAAAAATCATTCAAGTGTGGTAAAAGAGAAATAGCACATATAGACAGACCATTTTGTGGTTTGTGTGTTACTGTATATTTAAGGTATCTTAAAACTAAAGTCAGGAGTCTTTTGAGGAGGTGACTTGGAGCCCTTGGAAATATGGAAGGAATTGTTCATCTGTATATTCATATTTATCAGTTAACTCTATTCTGTAAACAATGTGTTCTTCAGTTAAGAACAGGGTACTCAGAGGGAACCTAGGTTGTTTAAATTTTAAATAGGACGATTTTGCACACAATAAAAGGCACAGAACTTAATTTTTTGTTTGGTGAGTTTTAACGCATGCATAAATTTAAGTAACCCACATCCGTATTAAAGTAAAGAACTTTTCCATCGCACCAGAAAGTTCCCTCATGCTCCATCCTAGTCAATTCCTGCCCATCTCAGAGGTAAGCACTGTTGTTATTTCTATCATTATAGAATAAGTTTACCTCTTTATTTAAATTAAAGCATACAGTATGCTATTCTTTTAGTCTGACTTCTTTTCCATTGCAAAATGTTTGAAAGTTCATCCACCTTTTATCAGTAGTTCCTTTTCATTGTTAAATTGTATTCATGGTATGAATATACCACAGTGTTTATTCATTCTCCTGTTGATGAACATTTAGATTGTTTCCATTTTTATCATTATGAATAAAGCTGCTATAAAGTTTTTTAGAAACAAGTTTGTTCAGATGTTATTTTCATACCATAAAAATCGTCCTTTTTATGTGTACAATTCAATGGATTTTAGTATGTTTACAGAGTTAGGCAACCATCACCATAATCTAATTTTAGAACTTTTCAGTCACCCCATAAAGAAACCTTATGGCCATTAACAATTACTCTCCGTTTTGCCTCTGCCTCACGGCCTTAAGTCGTAAGCAACTACATAGTCTCTAAAGATTTGCCTATTCTGGACATTTCTGTAAATGAAATCATATAAAATGTGGTCTTTTTTGACTGACTGACTTTTTTTGTTTTTGAGTTTCATCCATGTTGTAGCATATATCAGTACTTCATTCCCTTTTTTAAAATAAAATTTTATTTAAGTATATAATTCATATGTGAACATACATAAACAATAAGTATATAGTGAAAACTCTGAATTTACAAAACAAACATGCATATCATCATACAGGACTACCACCACCTTGCATTGTTGTGAAACATTTGTTATAAACTATGATATAGCATCGTTGAAATATTACTTCTAATTTTAGCCTATATCTTACGTTTGGTGTATTTTTCCCCCAACCCACCTGATTATTAACACCCTGTATTAGTATTATACATTTGTTAGAGTTCATGAGAGAATGTTCTTGTATTTGTCCTGTTAACCACAGTCCAACTTCCACCACTGGATTTCCTGTGTTAATACAGCCCCATGTTTTGTACAGTCCATTCAAAGTGTACAGTCAGTGGCTCTCATTTTCATCACAGAGTTGTGCTGCTATCACCTCGGTCAATTTTAGAATGTTTTCATTACTCCAAAAGGAAAAATTCCATACTCCCCTTATTCCCCTCTATAGTTGTCTTTTAGAATTGATATATCTTCTTTGCTATTGCTGCAAAATATTACAATATTACTGTTAACTAATGTCTATAAGTTACATAGATGTAATTTTCCCATGTATCACCATATTCATAACACTTTGTAAAAGAACATTCTTATATTTATACTGTTAACAACAATCTTCACCCACCACCAAAATCACGATTACACATTCCCTAAATTATTCTCTAGCTTCCTTTCAATTGACATTTACGTCCACAGACTACCCCTTTCAGCCACAGTCAAATTTGTAAATCAGCAGTGTTAGTTATTATCACTATAATGTGTTACCATCAACTCTATTCATTCCCACATTTTTACAGTAAACCTTATTAAAAATTCTATGTACATTGAACATCAGCTCCCATTTTCAACCTACATTCTATTTCCTAGTAACCTGTACTCTAGAGTTTACCTCCATGAGTTTGCTCATTGTGTTTAGTTCATATTAGTGTGACTATACAATATTTTTCCTTTTGTGTCTGGCTCATTTCATTGAACATAATATCCTCAAGGTTCATCCATGCTGTCATATACATCCCAATTTCATTTCTTACAGCTGAATACTATTCCATTATATGCATACATGATGTTTTGTTTAGCTGTTCATCATTTGATGGACACTTGGGCTGGTTCCATATTTTAGCAATTGTGAATAATGCTGCTATGAACATTGGTGTACAAATGTCAGTTCACGTCCTTTCAATTCTTCTGAATATATTCGTAGTTACTGGATGGCTGGATCATATGCCAATTCTTGAGGTGCTGCCAAATCATCTTTCACAGAGGCAGCACCATTCTCCATCCCCACCAATAGTGAAGGAGTGTTCCTATTTCTCCACATCCTCTGCAGCATTTAGTTTTCTGTTTTGTTTTGTTCTGTTTTGTTTTGATGATGACTGTACTCTGAGGTGTGAAATGGTATCTCGTTGTAGTTTTGATCTGTATTTCTCTAATTGTTAGTGATGTTGAACATTTTTTTTTCATGGGCTTTTTAGCCATTTGTATTTCCTCTTTGGAGAAATGTCTGTTCAAGTTTTCGACCATTAATTGGGTTGCTTGTATTTTTATTGAGTTATATGATCTCTTTATATAGTATGGATATCAAACCCTTGTTGGATATGTGGTTTCCAAATATTTTCTCCCATTGAATAGGATGCCTTTTTACTTTCTTGACAAAGTCTTTTGAAGAATAAAAGTCTTAATTTTGAGGAGGTCTCATTTATCTATTTTTTCTTTTGTTGTTCATGCTTTGGGTGTAAGGTTAAAGAAACTACCACCTACCACAAGATCTTAAAGATGTTTCCCTACATTTTCTTCTACAAGTTTTATGATTGTAGTTTTTATATTTAGGTCTTTGATCCATTTTGAGTTAATTTTTATATAAAGTGTGAGAATAGGGGTCCTCTTTCTTTTGGATATGTATATCTAGTTCTCCCAGCACCACTTGTTGAAAAGATTGTTCAGGCCCAGCTGGGTGAGCTTGACAGCCTGGTCAAAAATCACTTTATTGGGAAAGCGGATGTGGCTCAGGTGTCTGAGCTCCTGCCTACTACGTGGGAGGTCTGTGGTTGGGTTCCCGGTGCTTCCTAAAGGAGACAGCGAGCTGGTGTGACGGTGGGTGCAGCGAGCTGACACAAGAAGATGACACAACAGGAGACGGAAGAAGAAAACCATGAACAAAGCAGGGAGCAGAGGTTCCTGGTGTCTCCTAAAAAAGACGAGCAAGACAATGAGCTGGTATGACGGGCAGGTGCAGCAAGCTGCACAACAAAATGATATAACAAGAGACACAAGAAGAAAAAACACAACGAGAGACACAACAAAACAGGGAGCAGAGGTGGCTCAAGTGATTAGGTGCCTCCCTCCCACATTGGAGGTCCCAGGTTTGGTTCCCGGTGCCTCCTAAAGAAACAAGAAAGACAACAGACATAGCGTGTGCAAGCAGTGAGGGGGTGGGGAGAAATAAATAAAATAAATCTTTAAAAAAATCACTTGATGGTAGATGTGAGGGTTTA
>PVKH010025088.1:0-13487 GCA_004027955.1 Chaetophractus vellerosus | reverse complement strand
CCTGACACCTTGTACATTTTTTCCATTCTTTTCTTCATCTGTTCTTTTGTATGTTTGTTTCGGATGCCATGTCTTCAAGCTCACTGATCCTTCCTTCTGCCTCCTCAAATTTGCTGTTATATACCTCCAGTGTATTTTTATTTATAGTGCCTTTCATTTCCATAAGATCTGCTATTTTTCTATGTATGCTTTCAAAATCTTCTTTGGGCTCACCCAGTGTCTTCTTAATATCCTTAATCTCTTTAGCAATCTGATTGAATTTATTAAGGAGATTTCTTTTAACTTCTATAATTAGTTATCTCAACTCCTTTATGTCATCTGGGGGTTTATCTTGTTCCTTAGATTGGGCCGTATCTTCCTGTTTCTTGGTATGGATTGTAATTTTTTGTTGGTGTCTTGGCATCTGGCTTACTAGATGTACTTATTCTGGGTGCAGTTTCTCTTTAGTTTAGGGCCTTCTTGTCCTTTCTCCATTGCTGGTTGGGTAGTAGGAGCTGAGGATGTAGTTGGTACTGTAATCTGTAGAGACTGAAGCTGTCATGTTGCCCCAGGAACCAACGAAATTTTCCCCACCTTTCTCTTCTGCCAGAGGTAGGGACAGAGCCATAGCCATATATAGTAGTCTAAGTTGTGCAGGCCAAGACTGTCTAGTTGCCCAGAGAGACTGATGAAGCTTCACATCCTTTTCTCCCCTGCCTGGGGCAGGGATGAAACTGCAGGTGTGAGCAGTAATCTATGCCACATGGGTCCAAAATGACTGCAGTTATCCAGGTAGACTGACGTAGCACTGACCCGCCTCCTCCACTGCCAGAGGTGGGGATGGACTCTCTGGAGTGCCCAACAAGCCAATCCATGTGGGCCAACCTGCAGTTGCCCTGTGAGGTTGAGGGGGTACTGTCCCTTCTGCCCTTCAGGGGGGTGGGGATGTAACCACAGGCACCCAACAGTTCAGTCTATCTAGGCCAAAAGTGCCTGCTGTTGCCCAGAGAGGCTGAAGAAACACCAGCCCCTTCCATCCTATGGGGGTGGAGGGGTGGAGATGGAATTGAATGTGTTCAGCAAACCAGTTTGTGTGGGGCAAAAGTGCCTGCAGTTGCCCAGAGGGCATACAGGCTTTCTGAATATCTGAGGAAATACAGGTTCTCTCTTATCCTACTGGGGTGCAGGGATGGAGTCCCAGGTATCCAATTATTCAGTCTGTACTGGCCGAAAGCACCAGCAGTTGCCCGGAGAGGCTGATGCAGGTCTCCCCAGCTTCCTCCCTGCTGGAAGTAGGGCTGGAGCTTAGGCTAGGGCTGTAATCCAATCTGGTGAAAAGAAGCTGGTCCCTACCATCACTGTGATTTTCAATCAGCCTTGCTTCCCCTCATGCCAGGGGCAGAGTTAAAATGGTGGCTACTGGCCTCTTTCTGACTTGGACAGGTTCACACATTAGCTATTCTTAGGCTTATACTTTAGCCAGTGGAATTTACTAATCAGTAACTGAAGTCGATGCCAACTGTCTCTTCCTCTCCCAGTTTTGGGAAATGGAGCTTCCAACTCCAGCCACAGAATAGCCCCAGAGGCAGCTTGTGCTGCCATTGGAGGATGGGCACTGGTGTCCATGGCGTGGAGAGCTCTACTCATGAATCTTCACTGCAGATGGGCAGTTTTCTCCTTCCATTATTTCAAGGATGTTGCAGGATGTTTTTCTGGTCTCCTGGGCCCCCCAAACAGGTGCTTTAGATAGCTCTGTTTAGATTACTAACTGCTATTATTCAGCCACCATCTTGCCTCAATGAATTTTATAATTGCTGTTTTCTTCTCTTCTTTGGCCACTGGGAAACTCTAAGCCCAATTTTCAATTTTCTTTTGGCGATGAGAGAGGCACTGATATGTTCTTTTTTGTTGTTGTTGTTCCATATTAATCTTATCCCTAGCTTCATTTTTTTTTTGTCCTCCCATTTGCCCAGATTCCCTAACTTTTAAATTTTATCAAAATTGTACCATGTGTTTTTATAGCCTCAACCACTTTCTGGAACAAGATAGGGAATAACTTTTAAAAATTTTATTATTATAAAAAGGACATGTTATTTAGCGATGATCGCTGAAGGATTTTCACAAAAAGTAACCATGTACTAGTTTTTAAATATCTTTATTCACAAATCAGTATAATACTGGTCAGTTTGAATGCCACATGTGATAAAACAGATAATGACAAGTATATTTACAATGAAAGCATTATTTTATATAACTGAATCATCTCATGTGTGACCTCCTGCAATAATTTAATGGACCCAACTCTATCCTCTGAATGGACCATTTTTATGTTTCTCCTAGAAACTTTTGAGTTGGGTATGGTTTCTTGGTGCTTCTTTCTGTGATCCAAGGTTTCAGAGAAAATCCCTGAAAATCAGTAATTGGAACCAGACCACCCCAGGATTGAGGAAAGGATAGGGTAAAGGACACTAGGGATGATGTCCTCACTGTGCCAAACACATGACTTCAGAGCATTCCAGCACCACACGGTCAAGTCTGGCGCCATTTATATACCTATCCATCTCAAAGGCCCACATCTGCTATATTTGCAGGATATTGGGGCGGGGAGCGGACACACAGTGGAGGAGGAAACAACCAGTTCCAACAATTATATTAGCATTTCTAAATTTTCAATACCACGGATTAATTCTAAAATGTAAATGTATAAACAGACGCAACCCAGCTACCCATTAATTTAAATGCATGTGCAATATAGTCAGGGAACTGCTGTGCTTACAAAACTGCATAAATCTTATTTATCTCTAATTTTAAAATAATTCATTCCTTTGTTGGGTATGCAAGTGAGCAATGGAGAAAGTGGTGCATCTGCAATACCTGAAATAAAAAAGAAAAAAGAAAGAAAAGAAAATTGAAATAATCAGAGGGGCAAAGATGTGAATCAATTTTATTATGGCCAAAATTAGAGGGTAGATCATGGACCCCGCCATTAAATGCAGAAGCAGAATGTGCAAACCAATGCATGATGGGACATCAGGGTGGAGCCATGAGAAAACTCAGAAGTAATCATTCAGCAAAGAGGATCGAACATAGGCAGGCTGCTAATTTTTCTAGCTTGTAAAATAAGCTGACTACTTACCGGCTGGAGCTAAGGATTTCAGTGCTTCCAAAAGATGTGGACTAGAGAACTTTATTAGGCACCTAAGGGGTTCTTCCCTTTCAGCCAAGATGCCCCCATTTAAGTCACTTTTGAATTTCGTTTCAAGCTGTCAACAAATACATTAATAAATGACTATTAAACATGTCAATTGGAATATAATAAAATAAATATAATAAAATCAGACTACGCATTTCACAAATTCTTATCACCAAGAAATATAAGTACTAATGGGGGCAGGTACCATTTAATTTGCTATCTGGAATCAGTAGTTAAATGACATCATGTGTAAAATGCCAAGCATGCCCGTACCTGACACACAGGAGACGCTAAATGTCAGTTCCACCCTCAGATGCCTTTTACAATTTGCATTCCTAATAGAAAACTAACACTATCTTTTGTAATTCATCATTTCAGCGTAAAAATGCCGTGTCTTTGGAGCCATTCTGAGATGCATGTGAAGGGAAATTTTACAAATCAAATCTTAAAATATCCTAGACCAGGGATTCTCCAGCTTTAGTGTGCAGAAGCAGCTAAAGGGTGTATTAAAGTCCAAGGGTGGCCCAGTTCCTGATTCGGAAGCACCAGGATGGGACCAAGGATCTGCAGTGTTATGGCTTCTCAGGTGATGCCGGCCCTGCCGGTCCACACCCTGGGAACTGCTGTCCTAGGCTGTGAGCTGACTGTTTCAAGGACCTGGGCTAAAACCTACTGTTAGGGGAACCTAGCTTGAAAGTTGTCAATCATGTTCTCTCAGCGAAAACAAATCAAACAGGCTTTTGGCCTAAGAGAGCAGATCAAATGCAGGTTTGGAGTGTGGCTGTAGGGAGGTTAAGCAGAAAAAAATCTCATTGGAGAGTTTGGGGCAAGGCAAAGGCTCTGAGTTTGGGCTCTGGAATTGGATTAGCATGATCATGATAGAAACCTTGAGTGATTCTAATGGTGGTTGTGGGCTTGCATTAAACACCTGCACCCTCTCACCTGGCACACTTCTGAAAGGAGCAAGGTTTGCAGTACTGTCTAGGTAGCAGATTTTTCTCCATATGATGACAGCTGGGCTAAGTAATGAATTATTCATTCACTCTTTTATTTAACAAGTATCTATGAGCACCTACTATATGCCAAGTATTGTTCTAGGTGCAGATGGGTTAGAAAAGTATAACTTATGGATAAGAGTTAAACAATTTATTTTCCCTAAAAAAATACAGATCACAGCCTGTTATACATAACTAAATATGAAAGATGCACTGAAAAGGCAAATTCAGAATTTCAAAATGTCTCCTCTGCTAACGGCAGATCTTATAAGTATAATCAAGAGGCCTATTTAACTCATAAATTTAGTATACAAAATTAAAGTGATAAAAGAAAAAGGAACAGTTTCTTAGAATTATTTTCCATTAAGGATTTTATTCTTCTTTTAAAACTTGATAACTTGTAGCTAATGTTTACAGCAATGTCCTACCTTATATTGTGCAAATTCTAGTCTTGGCTGAGGATAGTCTCCAAATGTCTCTTGTGTCACTCTTTGGACTCTCTCTTTTTCTATTTTGTTTTCGTGAATGATCCTTGAATCCACTACGGATGGAAGATTTCAGATGAAACAGATGTTAGGAATATATCTCATCCTTAAAGTATCCTCCTTTCATTCCTAACCCTTCAACTTGCTTGTATAATTTAAAAATAATGTTTACTGTTTTTTCTCTTGATTAACAAACACACACTTTTGTATTCTGCTTTTTTCACTTAACATGACATCAAGAGCAGACCCATGCCACTGGAAAGCCAAAAGAAGGTTTGGTTCATAATGACTGCCACCATTTTGTTTTCTTGCCAAATTGTTGCAGCAGATAGAAAAGCTTTAATTTTCATTAAGTTTTCTATTGGACCCCACAAATTTTCTGAACTCTCGTTCACTCTAGCAGGTTTATACTCTATTTGCTTGGGTGTTCTAGGAAGAAAGACATGTCATCTGTGAGTAGTGATACAGACACCACTCAGATTGCTCAAAAAGCATTTTCCAGCATTAAAGATCCTGGGTCCTTGACTCAGGCACACTCGGGTTTCTCTTCCTGCGTTGCCAATTCTAGCTGGGTGACTTTGCCTAGCAAGTTACTAAGCCTCTCTGAAACCAAGTTTCCTGATGGATAGAGCACATTCCTGGGGATATTGTGAAGATTAAGGGAATAATACATATAATCATCTTAGTAAGGTGCTTGGCGCAAAAGCAAAGATCAACTATTAGCTAATTTTCATTTTTGTTGTTATTATTAGATGCCTCCTTCAAAAAAAACTTCAGATTTCCTGAAAGCAGTCAAAAAGTTTTGAACCAGGATCCAAGTACACGTTTTACTGAGTGACAAAAATCTAAAAAGGAATGAAGCACCTCCATATTTCAGTTTTATTTTAAAACACATACTATTTATATCTAACCCAAGGCTTCTTTCCTGGAGAGGTGTAGCAGAGTTGTGAGTTTCAAAGGCCTAGAAGACAGAAATAAATAAGTAAAGTGAATGTTTTCCTAATGTTAACATTTCAAAGTATAGATATTAATTGGCTTTAGTACATAAAAGTATGCCAAATCTTATCATCTTTATTATTTCCAACAAAAAGAGATTTGGGGCCACATCCTGACTCAGTTGAACATTCTCTGACAGTATGACTGGTGGGGTGAGTGCAGGGCTGTTAGTTTGAGCGGCTCGCTCTGTACCTAGTCATCATAAAAATGGATCTGTAAGACGTATAGGTGGCAAGAGTGAAAGTTGGAGGAATCAAAGGTTGGATTTGCAATGTGATGCAGAGCTCATAGCTATGTCTTTACAGTCCTAAAAAACTCACTAATATTCCTTTAGGAATAAAGTAATTTTCCTACTACAAGTCTGAACCTCTCTCATCCCTTCCCCCATCCACTTAAGCCACTGTTTTTTTTTTTTTTAAAGATTTATTTTTTATTTATTACATATCCGCCCCCCCTTTCTGTTTGTTCTCGCTGTGTTCATTCTTGTGTTCTTCCGTGTCTGCTTGTCCCCCCGCCCCCGTGCGGCGACCCACTGAGTCAGCTCGCCGTGCGGCGGCCTGCCTGCTCGCGGGGGCTTGCCTTGACCGCGGCGGCTTGCCTTCCCAAGGCAGTTTGCCCGCTCGGGGAGGCCCCGGGAACTGAACCCGGGGCCTCCTTTGTGGTAAACCGGCGCCCTACCAACTTGGCTACAGCTGGCCCCTGCCACTGTTTTTTTTAAGTGTCTGACAATGCAAATTTTCCTAGGAATGCAATTGTCACATTATAGCAGTACAGTTTACACCAATTTGGTGGGAGGGTGATGGGTGAGAAGGGAGGGCCTAGTTATGGAAGAAAATCAGTATCTAACTTTAAAAATTTTTTTAATTTATTTATGTCTCCCCACCCCCTTGTTGTTTGCACTTGCTGTGTCTGTTCATCTTCTTTATTTCTTTAGGAGGCATCCGGAACTGAACCTGGGACCTCCGATGTGGGAGGGAGGCACCTAAACGTTTAAGCCACCTCCATTCCCTGCTTTGTTGTGTCTCTTGTTATATTTTATCTCTTGTATCTCTTGTTGTGTCAGCTCGCTGTGCCTGCCTGTTATGCCAGCTTGCCATTCTGCTTGTCCTCTTTAGGAGGCACCAGGAACTTCTGCTCCCAGCTTTGTTGTGTCTCTCATTATTTTCTTCTTGTGTCTCTTGTTGCATCATTTTTTCTGTGTCAGCTTGCCACGCCTGCCCATTGCGCCAGCCTGCTGTCTTCTTTAGGAGGCACCGGGAACTGAACCACGGACCTCCTGTGTGGTAGGTGGGAGCCCAATTGCTTGAGCTACATCTGCTTCCCTCTAACTTCTTAATGTGAGACTTTTTCTTCCTTAAAGGGTGGCTTGCAGACATCCACTACTTCTTTCCATTAGAACAGATGAAAACACATAAGTATGACATATTCAAGGACTCAAAGACATACAGAGATCATTAATAATTCACATACAGGAGCCTGAACACACGAGCACACATTTGCCATGCAGGGGGAAAAAATAACTGAACCTGTGACTAAAGGACAGATCTGTTCATTGTTAGTGGGAAACTACATTTAAATAACTTTAGCAGGGGCCGGCTGTAGCCCAATTGGTAGGGCGCCGGTTTACCACATAGGAGGTCCCGGGTTCGGTTCCCGGGGCCTCCTCGAGCGGGCAGACTGCCTTGAGAAGGCAAGCCGCCGCGGTCAAGGCAAGCCCCCACGAGCAGGCAGGCCGCCGCGCGGTGAGCTGACTCAGTGGGTCGCCGCACGGGGGCGGGGGGACAAGCAGACACGGAAGAATGCAAGAATGAACACAGCAAGAACAAGCAAAGGGGGGGGATATGTAATAAATAAAAAATAAATGTTTGAAAAAAATAAATATCTTTAGCAAATAAATAAACTGTGGGATGTAATAAGTTACTACTTTCTCCTTTAATCCCAACCCTTGTATCACCTGCTTGACTGATGGGACAAAAATTAATTCCATTTCTATCCTGTATAATACAATGAAACAATTAGCTTCAAAAGACAGCACCGCATTACTCTAAATAGAAAATAAATTCTATTTGGAATAGCTGATTGGGAAACTTGTATCTATAACTTATATTCCAATGGCTAGTGAAGAGAAAAAAACACAATAAAATTATAAAAAGATGATTGTTTTCCTTTATGTTAACCAATTGAAAGCTTTCTGTACTTTAATATCTAACGTGATCTCCTCTTGTTGGAGGTGGGTGTTCCCACCTGCTCAGAGGCTCCAGACTCATGGATGAAACAGAAAAGGAAGACTTAACTTTCAAGAGTGTGACTGATTGGCTCACCTGATTATACTGTTTAAAAACAATAGTCTTAAGAGAGTCCAGATATCGGCTTCTGAGTTCCATTTTCACAATCTGATGGTGTTTGCTAGCAATTGTCAAGGCCTTGAAATGAAAATCGAGACTATTAGCATTTCTGTCCTCAGGTTTACGGTATTTGTGAAAGTAAAATGTAGGAGCTGCAATCAGTGCATGGTTTCCACTCGAGTGGAAAAGAAATCCAGAAAAATGTAATCTCATGATCTGTTACTTAGTTTAAATAACAGAAACCGTGGCTAGTGGCATTAAGAATGTCATAAATGTAAAAAAAATTTTGTAAGTTTTAGAAAAGTGATCCTGTTTAAGGTTAGGAATTATAACAAATCAACCTGAGACTTTGCAGTAAACAACGAATACTTACAATGTTAATCGTTTTAGAATACCAATCATCTAATAGTGTGATACTGCCATACAAAAATGCAAATATGTATGCTTTAGGACAAATGTTGAAGGGGAAAAAATGTATACTAACTGCAGTTTGTAAAAGCCTTCCATCATCTGGAGAAACAAGTTAGGAGACTGAAACAATTAATAGAATAAGCTATTTATGTGGAACTAGAGAGTAGAGGTGAGTTTGCTTTAACATCCACAATGGAAATGAACATTACCCCTGGGGTAAAGTTTAAACTGGCTGTGTCAGGGTTCACCTGGCTGTAAGTTGATGGAGGACCACTATTGATCATGGAGAAAGAGGCCCCAAATGTAAAGAAGTAGAGTTAAGTGTCAAAGGGAAATAGAAGTGAGCTGCAGAACTCTTCCTGCCATTTCAGCAAACATGCAAGGAGCTTAAGTGCCGAGAGAGCAGGAATGCTGGGAACCTCTAGCTTGTTCAGCCCACGACACTGGAGTCCTTGGTGCTCCACCTGGTCTACCAGATGCATGCACAGGAGGGCAGAGCTGCTTCCCTACGGCCAGCTGAAGGGCAGCTGCAGAACTACTTGGGTGTTGCTGTAGCTGGGAAGGTTGATAGGTGGTAGAAGTAGCAGCAGCTGCCAGGCCAATGTAGGGATGGCTTATTTTGCAGAAAGAGGTCAGAAAGCCTGTGAAGCCAAAGGCACAAAGAGAAGAAGGCTCTGAACAGAGGCTACATCTTAAGTTAAAGCAGTTTTCTTGTGTACAGAACGTAGGGGAAATGGTTACAAAGGAAAACAGCATTCATCAATAGGCAAATATGCTGTCATATAGAAGCAGTAAGGTGTATTACTTTGTAACCACAGAGAAAGGTTATGTTAGGTTAAAAAAAGCAAATAACAGAAAAAAAATGTACCACCCAGTTTTTGTTCTAGAATATCTTCCAAAAGGAAAAAGCAAATTTGTTAACAGTAGCTATTTGGGAGGAATGAGATTGGGGAAAGTTCTTAAAGATGAACTTTTTATCTTTAGAGACTTCTGTATGGGTTATTTTTACATTAGGCACGCATTAGATCTAGATTAAGACATAAAAGAACGGCTCCAAATCAATGTCTTATATGCCATGTTCCCACTTGTAGAAAAATACTTTCCACTCCTTATTTTAGGAGATCAAGAATTATATGTGGGGGCCGGCTCGATAGCCCAGTGGATAGGGCGCCGGCATACCACATGGGAGGCCCCGGGTTCGATTCCCGGGGACCTCTCCTAGTGGGCAGACCGCCATGAGAATGGCAAGCCGCCATGGGCGGGCCGGAGCCGCCGTGGGCAGGGCAAGAAGCTGCCACGGACAGGGCAAGAGCCGCCACGGGCAGGGCAGGTCGCCCGCGGATGGAGCGCAGCCAGCCACCCGCGAACTGAAAAAGCCGGCTGTGAACGGACGCAGAGACCACCCACAAGCGGGGAAAGCCGCGCCTGCGCAGTGACCACTCTCGGCGCGTCGCCGCAGCAGGGGGGAAGGGGAGATATGTAATAAAATAAATAAATCTTTAAAAAAAAAAAAAAAGAATTATATGTGGTATTTTATATCCAATGTTCCTTGAGCAGTTTAAATCTACATAGACTTTTGAAATAAGGATAATAAAACAATCTTAGAGTTTATAATCCTTTGTTCCATACCTGGCCCAGCAGAGGTATATTGCTCTTTGCCCTGGAGAAAGAAGTGAAGGCATATGGAGTCTGGGGGTAATACACGACATAAGTTGCTTTGTACTGGTTTGGTTTTGTATAATGGGTTCCCCAGGCAATTCGTATCCAAACTGCGTTCTCTTCAGCATCTCTGAAGCTGACCGTCACCTTATTAAAAAAAAAATTTAAGTTTCCTAATTAAAATCTCATTGTGGCACCAAAGACAGGTGGTTTTAAGAGGTGAAAGATGTCACTGTAATCTTGCACACAGGTTGCGATCAAGCAGTCTTTTTTTCTATTTTGCATTACAGTGCTTTGGGGATCTTTCGGAAAATATTTTGTAGTTGTTCTGTAAAGATATATTTATGGCTTGCAAAGTCTTTTGGAAGAACAGTTTTTTGTTGTTGTTGTTGTTTTAAAGCTACAATCAGGATGGCATCAAGTTTTTTTAAAATTTATCTTGGGCTCATCATGAAAAACTGTGTTCCTCCAGACATAAGGCATTATGAAGTAAGAAATCCTTACGAAGGAGATACCTATTTTATAATGAAGTCTTTTTAGCATCTAGGACAGGCCTAGCATGCACTATAAAGCTTAATAGTAAGATTTCTATGTAGTAATGGGCTTAAAAATTTACTGATCCTAAGGCTTTCATGCATTTAGCTCAGATACTAAAAATTACTCTAATGGAATATTATATGGAAAAATAGGAAATTCTATTTGGTTTCTCTTTCATGGATAAAATATATGGCTTTCTAAACTTTTAAATTTACTTGCCAGTTGGTCTGAAATTTAACATCAGCTCATCCCTGGTTCGGCTTCCCCCTGGAGCTCTGCCTTGTAGAAAGGAGGCACTTGAGACAGTTTGGCTCTACTTGCCTATACCTCTTATTTCCTCCCTCTGGAGTCTTACTCCATGAAAAGCAGGTTGTTAGAGTGGCTGCTAGCATTTGCAAAGAAGGCAGTTACCTTGACCCTGCCACTCTTTATCTGGCTGCTTTCCCAAATTCCTGTGGTGAGCCAGACTCAGAACCCTTCCTGGTGCGGGGTGTGGAGTTGTCTGACTTTCCCCTGAGCAAGCAGCACAGCACTTGGCCTCTGACAGGTGCTCAGTGGCCTCTGTGGCTCCAAAAACGCCTGTAAAATCGAGACTGAAGGCAGTATATGGAGGGCACATTTTCACTAGGAGAAAATGATAGCACTCAACATATTCAGGTAGTCTTGTTAGCCTAGAATAACTGTACTTAAATGAGGGCTCAGGGGGTGGCTTAAAGAGGTCTGTGACCTTGAATTGGAAGCAAAGTTGGGTGTACATGTCTAAGTGTACATTTTTTTCTGGAGAGAGATGCAGTATCTCTTATCAGAATTTCCATAAGGGGCCTGTGATCCAAAAAAAGGTTAAAATTACTGGAGCAAGGGAAAAGGTTGTCCACAAAATACAGTAGAATCCTAAGCCTTTCCAGTGCCCCACTTCACATTCTTGTTCTTAAGGAGTTACACTGATACTTGACAAGACAGGGCCCAAATACAGGCCTTTAAAGTTTTCCTAAGAAACTACCTCAATAGATGCCACCCTGCAATGGCCCAAGAGAGGGCATTTTCCACCGAGCTTAGTGCAGATTAATATCGCTGAATCTTAACTAGGTGGCTAATCCAGGTGAAAGTCCTAAGTGGTCTGGCTAACTTGAGAAGATCCTGCTGGCCAGAGCCTCTGATAGCCAACAAGCTCTCAGTAAATGGCCATGACCCATAAGCCACTGAACAGATTAGAAAAAAGTGAAGCATGAGAATAAAATGTCAGAATAAAATTCTGACAAACAGAATCACCACATATTTAACTAGATTCATATATTTAATAAAGACTATATTATTATACTATATGGTATACTGGCATAAAAAGGAGAAAACTGTTATCTTTTTAAAATGGAAACATATTTTTAGTTTGTCTCATCTTACTTTTTAAGTTTTCCAAGACCTTTGTACAATGTTACCTGGTAAGATATGCAGTTAATCATTTTCTTCTTTTTTCTCTCTCACTCTCTTATACACACACAAACACAAACACTCTCTCTTTCTCTCAAAGACCCTGGACTGGATTCCCTGAAGCACACACTCAATTCATCACGTCCCAGTTAGGCTCTCTGTATCCTCTCACACCAGCTTCTCTACCCGGTTGTCTCAAAGGTAGGAGTTCTTAAACCGAGGCCCATGGTTAAAATTCAGGGTGACTATGGACTTGGATGGGGAAAAAAATTACTTCTTTATTACTAATTCCTAACTGAAATTTTGCCTCTCCCAGGCAACAAAACATATTGAATTTGTTGGACCTGTGAGACTGTCATCAATAGAAATACCAAATATTTTATCATATTACAATTGTAGCATGTTTCAAAATATCATTTATGCCCATCACTACTTTGAAACTAGTTGATTTTAGACTCATGGCAAGATCTTGTTATACAATTATTTTGTTAATAAAGAAGCATACGCATTACTATAACACAGATTTAGATGATATTACTTAAAAACTGTATTTCAATATAATTGGTTTCCCTTGTAATTCTATGTATATCATTTAAAAACACTATTCTGAAAAGTGGTCCATAAGTGATCACTGGTCCCCTTGAGCAGTGGTTCTCAAAAATTGATGGTATATCAGAGTCATCTAGAGGGCTTGTGAAGCCAGACTGCCAGGTCCACCCCCAGAGTGTCTGATTCATTAGGTCTGGGAAGGAGCCTGGGAATTTGCATTTCTAACAAGTTCTCAAATGATGTTGATGCTACTGGTCCTGGGATCACACTGAGAACCACTGCCTTTCAAAACTCAGCAGCAGCCAGAATGCAAGGGGTTTAAACATGAAGCTGGCAAGGATGTATAACCCTTTCAAAGGGCTTTGGGGGAGGTATTTGATGGGGGCTAATCATTAACACCCTTCTTCCCTGTCCTTCTGAACCAACTAGAAATAAGGCAAGAGCTGGCAAATGGAGGCCAACATATACCCTATATTACCTACCAAAGGAACTGGTGACCATGGCTTATAGCTCCAGGCAAGTGGCCCTCCTAACAGAAACCAGAGGTGGACAGAGTGACCCACCCAGTTACTTTAGAACTGCCCCGAGTGGCTTTCTTTGCAGGGGCAGAGCCTGCACTGAAGGAACAGACCAGAAGAGGTGCTCCCTGTAGGCAGTTGCTCTCAATTACATTGTCAGTACTCCCATCTGAAAAAAGTGAAGAGAGGGGGATAAAGAGGGGCCAGATGTTATGCCAGTGGGACTTCCTACACAAGAGGGAAACATCAGGAGCAAGAAGTAAGTATTTCCCCTTAAGAGTCCTGTGGTAAGAAGAACGGGGCTGGAGGAAGAGTGTGTGGGATGGATGGGCTCAATTGTTTACTGCAGTAGCAGTAGAAGAAGAGATTAAGAAAATGTAAGAGAATAGAGACAG
>PVKH010025087.1:0-13497 GCA_004027955.1 Chaetophractus vellerosus | reverse complement strand
GTTATGCTTATGCACATCTCAGGTGGATATCACTAACTGCTATGGTAAAAAACCTTCAAACAGGGGTGTTCCCAAGGGCTCTAGAGATATCTGGACACTATAGGCAAAGGCACACAATCCCTTGAAATCAGCACCCCATCATTGGGCCTTACGTTGAAATATATGATAACCTATATCCCCAATGTAACAGAGTTAGACTCATTTATAATTTCTCTAAACATGATTCTTCTACCCCTTTTATTTGAGCCTGTAATTAGCACTCTACCCATTAAATATATGTCCCAAGAGACTTAAATCTTCAGTCTGTTCATATGCTGGTTGAGCCCTGAATCTCAGCTCAGTTGCAGCCAACACCTCTTCTCTAGTTCATTGGACTCACCCTGGACAACTAACAAAATGATTATGAAAGACAACCACTATCCCAAAAAGCAAATAATATCTACAACTGCAAACAAATAAGTTCCTTCCCTCTGGTCCATAAAATCTAAACCCATTCTCAATCTGAAGCAGAGCATGTATCACCATTCCAAAATCCTCAAGACTGAGGAATGAAAAACATAAGTGAGGAATTCAACCATGCACCAAAGTAGACTTCTTATTATTGTAGTAATGGAAGAACTTTTAACATGGATATAAAGATAGTGCTTAGCAGGAGTTCTAAGGAGAGGAGGAGAAAAGAATAAGGAGGAACATAAGGCATTTTTAGGGCATTGGAATTGTTCTGCATTATATTGCAATGACAGATACAAGCCATTATACATTTTTTTCAAAATCTTTAAAATTGTACAGTACAAAGTGCAAACCATAATATAAACTATAGGTCATGGTTAGTAGCAGTGCTTCAAAATTTGTTCATCAATTGTAACAAATGTACAACACTAATGTAAGATGTTATTCATAAGTAAAAATGTGAGGGTGGGGTGGGGTATAAGGGAATCTGCTATATTTATTTTCTATGTAATTTTTTGAAAAAGAAAAATGAAAGAAAAAAAGAATGAAAAAAAGGTCCCTTAAAATGATTTTCATGTTAAATAGTATTTTGCAATATTTTAAAAAATGGCTATAGTAGGATAAAATTGAATGTTGTTTATAAAGTATCTACTATGTCGATTTTCAACAAATGTTAACATCCTTATGCTTACAAAATTTGAATCTAAGTTTGGTAAAATAAATCAAATGGAGACCACCAGGAGATAACTCCATTTTCTAAAATATATATATATTTTTTATATCCATAGCTCCTGTTAAGGTTGGAAATGGGCCATAACAACTCAGAAAAGTTTTATTCTTTACCATGCTTGTGACCTAAAGGTCCCAGGGGGCTCTTTATTTAGCCTAATTTTTGTATCATTACCTGAATATTTTTGGAATAATAAACCTTTTAACTTAAAAGTTTTTTGAAACCTAATCGTGTAAAACATGTGAAAGTGCTTTGGAAATTATGATTATAATTAGTCATTTAATACATTAGTAGGCACAAGTCAAATTTTATGATGCTCACAATGTATATAATGATACCTACTATGGAGTTTGTTTAGGAATCTGTTTTAGTTTTCTGACTGTTAAATCAAGCACCATGCAATGTGTTGGCTTAAACAATAGGAATTTATTGGCTCACAGTTTTGAGACTAGGAGAAGTCCAAATCAAGGTATCATTAAAGCAGTGCTTTCTTTTGGAAGTCAGTGACATTCCTGGGCTGGCTGCTGGCAATCCTTGGTCCTTGGCTTTTCTGTCACATGGCAATGCACATGGCAACTTCTCCTGGCTTCTCCTTTCTCTTCTGGATTCTGTTGAAGTTCAGCTCCTGGTGGCTCCCTCTGGCCTTTTTTCTAGCTGTTATATCTCCTATAAGGCCTTCAGTGGTAGGATCTTAATCTTTTTTCAGCTGTGCCACACCTTAACTGTAGTAACCTTATCAAAAGGTCCTATTTACAAGGGTTCACACCCACAGCAATGGATTAAGTTTAGACTGTGTTTTTCTGGGATACATAGCTCCAAGCCACCACATTGTGGTGCTTTCCATCATTGTACCCAGAATACTTGAACCAATCATAGAAATGGCCGTAAGTGATTTAGATATTAAAGTAACTGCCATCCACAAACTCTCCCCTTTACATCACAACTGGAATTTGTAGATCATAGTTCTTGAAAGAAAAGGACTATATAAGAGATTAATCTCTAGAAATCTTCATAGGGGTCTTTGGTAATTTCCTTTGCTTGAGGTGCCAAGAAAACTAAAACAGGGTCCCTTAAGGCTTTGACAGAACACTCAGCTGTATATATACAGGGAAAGACTAAGGCCCAACAGAAACGGTTAATGTGAACCTAAGAGGTGAATGAAGTTCCTTAAGGTCACTCAATAGTGGAAGTCATAAGGGTTCCAAACAGACAGAGTGTAAAAATATTACTGATATGTGAATATTCTCACTGTCCTGATTTTGTGAGAACCAGGGTAGGCTGAATATTCACTATCTTAGAAATCATGCATGTGTCCCCAGACCTAGTTTTTCTCCCTAAGTCTGGTTTTTGGAATGCTGGTGATAAACTAAGCCTGATTTATTATATGGCCATCCTGTATGGGAAAAGACTATAACTTTGGTTATCTTTGGTCAACCTTAAGAAATATAGCAGGGGGATGGATGTGGCTCAAATGGTTGGGCAACCATCTCCCATACGGAGGGACCTGGGTTCGATCCCTGGGACCTCCCAGGAAAAATTTTAAAAAGAAAAATATACAAGGTGCTCTGGCCACCAGGCTCCATGTGCAGGTACACCGCCAGGCCCCACAAGCAGGTGAGTCCCCCAGGTATGCGCATGGGTGCGCCACCAGGGTCCGTGAGCCACGTAGCAAGATGATGACGTAACAGGAGAGAGACACAAGGGAAAGCCAAGACAAGACGCACCAAAAAGCCAGGAACTAAGGTGGCACAGGTGGTTAAGACACCTCTCTCCCACATCAGAGTTTCCGAGGATCAAATCCCAGTGAAGACAGGAGGAGAATGATGAGAAGAGAGGGCAGGAAATGGACACAGGAAATGGACACAGAAATGGCAAAAACAGAGGTAGTGGTGGTGGGGAAATGGATAAAAGTAAATAAATAAATAAATTCTTAAAAATGTATGGTGGGGAAGATACGGACTATAGTTAGTAGGAATACTTTGACGATGCTCTTTCATGATTTATTAACAAATGTTTCACAGCAATGCAGGGTGATTGTTGGGGGGAGGGTGATGTGTGGGAGCCCTGTGCGATGTTATGCATGTTTGTTTTGTAAGTTCACAATGTTTACTGAACACTTACAGTTTATATATGTTTGTGTATGAATGATATACTTCAATAAATTGTCTAAAAAAAAAAAAAAAGAAATGTCACTGAAACATAGAGCATTCATTTGAGAAAAAAGCTACCCCTCAAGAGCAGTGCTATCCTAGCTCTAATGTAAGAACTACTTTAGATGAACCTTAACAAATAAAATTTAAAGCAATCAAACAAAATCAAGCTTCTAAGCAATCAAGGTGATCCTTTGGTAAAAGAACTGACTGCCAAAACAAAATTTACTCTCTAAAGGGAAAACCAAAATACAGACTCTCTCAATGTTGCTCCCACACTGTCCATAAAAAATTACTAAATAAGCAGATAAAGAATGAGCTATATGCTATAAATGTTAGAATAAAACTGTTACTTTTAAGGAAAAGATAGATAAATGATTGTACAGATGGAGACTTTCAGTAGAGAAAGAGAAAATATAAAAAGAAGATAATGAAAATATAACCTGAAAAATACATTATGTGAAAGAAAAATTTTACTGCATAGGTAATCACAGTGTATTGGGTACAGAAAATTAGGGAATAATGGCCTTGAAGACAAAAGATAAAAAAAGATCTTTTATAATAATGAGTCACTTCTTTGGGTACATAAAAGAATCCTAAATATTCATGCAACTAATAGCAAGGTTTTAATGGATGAAGCAAAAACTAACAAAACTAAAAGGAAAAGTAGATAAATCCACATTTACAATTAGAGAATTTAATAGTCCTCTCTCAGTAATTGATAGGATAAATGGGAAAAATATCAGTAAGTTTATAAATGAATTGAGCAACACTATCAGTCAACTTAAAATAACTGAAATGTTTAAACATTAATTACCTCCCAACAATTGCAGAATATGCATTCTTTTCAATTGCACCTGGAAAAACCCACCACAACAGTCTATATGTTGGACAATAAAACAAATATCAATACATTTCAAATGATCGAAATTACACAGAATATGTTTTCTGACCACAATAGAATTCACTTAGAAATCAATATCTAAAAGTACTTGGAACATCAATATTAGGAAATTATGCAACATACTACAAAAAACACATTATGGTGAATATAAAGCTTACCAAAGTACTTGGAATGACGTTAAAGTGGTGCTTAGAGAAAAAATTATAGCTCTAAATGCTTACATTGGAAAAGAAAAATATGTTTAAAATCAATGATCTTCACTTCTACCTTAAAAGACTAAAAAAGAAGAGCAAATTTAAACCAAAGTAGTGGAAAAGAAAAATAAAGGAAAACAACAACAACAACAATAATGAAACAAACAATAGAGAGGAAAACAGTAAAAATCAAAAGTTGGCCACTTGAAACTATAAATAAAATTAATAAACTCCTAGATAGAATGATCAAGAAAAAAATAGAGGGAAGCTACAGATTACCAGTATCAGGAGTGAAAGAAGCATTATTACAAATCTCATAGGTAATGAAAGGATAACAAGGTAATATTACAAACACATATACATAGTAAATTAACAAATTAGATAAAATGGGCACATTCCTTGAAAGACACATATTACCAAAATTCTCTCAAAATTAAAGAGAAAGAAACCTATACCTAATAGAGAAAAACACTTCACAATTAACAACTTTTCTACACACAATACCAGAGGTAGATTCACTTGTGATTTCTATTACACATTTGAGGAAAAAATAATATCAGTCCTACAAGAACTCTTTCAGAAAAGAAATGAGAAGAGATCACTTTCCGTCTAATTTATGAAGCCAGCCTTACCCTGGTACAAAAACCTGATAACGACATACAATAAGGAAAATTGGAGACCAAGATCTCTCATTAGCATAGATGCACATGTTAACAATTGGAAACTTGAAATATATAAGAGGTATTATACAACATGACCAAGTGGAATTTGTCCAAAGAAAAGGTCATTTGTACTTTTAAAAATCAATGAATGTAAAGTTCCACATTGACAGAATAAATAGAAAAAGCATACATATATCTCAATAGAAGCAGAAAAATATTTGAAAGCCTAATACCCAGTCTTGACTAAAGGAAAAAGAAAACACTTTCTTCAAACTAGAGATAAAAGGAAGCTTCCTTAATATGAGCAGCCATTAAAAACATGCAGGTAACATCTCACTTACTGATGAAAAATAGCACTTGCTATGTTTCTAAGATCAGGATCAATGCAATGTTGTCTATTTTCACTATGTTGATTTAAGATTGTAATTGAGGTACTGTTCTGAGCAATAAGGTAAGAAAACAGTCATATATATTGAAAGGAAGAAATAAAGCTCTCTTTACCCACAGATTATATGATCATGTATTAGAAACTTCTTAGAAATCTACCAAAAAATTTCTAGAAATAATAAAGTAAACTTAGTAGGATTACAGAATATAAGGTAGATATACAAATAACCAACTATATTTCTATGGACTATTAAAGAGCATGAGAAAAATTAAAAACAAAATATATCACACAAAAATCCTAAAATATTTAAAAATAAATGCAACAAAATATGCTTTAAAACTCTACATTGAAAGCTATAAAACATTTGCAAATAAAAATGAAGACCAAATAAATAAATGGAGAGATACAAAATGCTCATCATTTAGAGAATTATATTTTCATGTCTATTTTCCCATGATTAATCTATAGATTTAACACAAATCAATTATCTATTCATTTTAGAAGTCAACAATCTCATTATGTACATACACTTGTACATAAATATATTTATACAAATTCAAAAGACCTAGGATTGAAAAAAACAATCTTATAAAAGAACAATGGAGAATATACAACGCTGACTTCACTATCAATATTTGTTAATTTAATATTCACCCTGAAATATTCAAAATACATTTATTATGAGCTACAGTGTAAGGGAGTGTACTATTGGCATAATGATAAGCCAATGCATTAATGGTATATGATAGAGAGTCCAGAAATAGACCCACACCTATATGGACACCAGAACAAGTCAATAGGGAAAAGAAAGTATTTTTAACCAGTGGAAAAAAATGAATCCCAACCCCTACCTCACACCTTATCCTTAATTAATTCAAGAAAAATTATAACTCTGAATATAAAAGCTAAACTATAAAGGAAAGCTTCTGGGAGGAAACAGAAAATATCTTCATGTCTATGGGGTAGGCAAAGATTTCTTTAGATTAAAAAATAAAAGCCACTAACTATAAAATAAACAAATTGAATAAATATACTTATTCAAAATTAAATCTTCCTTTCTTTAAAAGACATCATTAAGGAAATGAATAGTCAAAGTAACAGACTTCAAGAAAATATTTTCATTACATATATATGAGAAAAGACATGTCCAGATTATATAACAAACCCTTCAAACTACAAACTAAAAAGATAACCCAATTTTTAAAATGGGCAAAATGCTTGAACAGATACTTCACAAAAAAATTTCAATGGTCAATAGTTGCAAAGGTACTCAACATTATTAGTCATTAGGGAAATGCAAATATAAACTACAGTGAAACACTTTCACATAGCACTAGAATGGCTAATTTCAAAGGTAGGCAAACTCAAATATTGGCAAAGATGTAGAACTACCAGAAGTAGTGCCATCCTTTTCTGGTGGGAATGTAAAATGATATTCTGCAAAATGTTTGGGCAGTTTCATAGAAGGTAATTTGGTATATACATTTACCAAATTAATCAGCAGTTCTACTAGAGGCTTTATCTAAAAGAAACTAAAACACATGACCACAAAAAACAGACTGTTCATAGCAGCTTTATTCTAATAGCAAAAAAACTGGAAGTAGCACAAATATCCATGAAAAGAAAGGACAAATAAATTATAGCATATTCATACAATGGAATACTATGCTGCAAAAAAAATGGAACTGCTATAATCAAAGTACTCAAGAAAAAAAAAAAAAAGATGCTGAGAAAAAGAAGCCAGACTCAGGCGAACACATATTGTATAATTCCATTTATATTAGTTCTAGAACAGGCAAAATAAATCAGAATCGTGGTATCCTCACAGTGAAAAGACAGAGATCGACTGTAAAGGGAATGAGGGAATTTTGGGATGCTGCAAATATTCTATCCTTTGATAAAGGAGTGTATTACATGGGTATATGCATTTATTTATTATTATTATTTTTTAAAGATTTATTTATTTTATTACATCTCTCCCCTTCCCCCCCCGACCCCCCCACCCCCGCTGCGGGGATGCGCCGAGACTGGTCACTGCGCAGGCATGGCTTTCCCCACTTGTGGGCGGCTTCTGCTTCCATTCACGGGCAGCTTTCAGTTCGCGGGTGGCTGGCTGCGCTCCATTCACAGGCAACCTGCCCTGTCCGTGGCAGTTTTTTGCCCTGCCCAAGGCAGCTCTGGCCCGCCCATGGTGGCTTGCCATTCTCAAGGCGGTCTGCCCGCTAGGAGAGGTCCCCGGGAACCGAACCTGGGGCCTCCCATGTGGTATGCCGGTGCCCTATCCACTGGGCTATACGGCCGGCCCGGTATATGCATGTAAACGGTAGCACTTAAGATTTGTGCATTTCACTGTATGCAAATAATACAATAAACGTTAAAAGTTAGTATTGAAAAACGTACTTAATCCAAAAGAAGGCAGAAAAGGAGAAAATATAAAAGAAGCACAGAAAAAGCAGGACAATTACACAACACAAAATAAGGTGGTAGAAATTAAGGTAAACATAATATAGTAATCACAGTCCATCAGTAAGAATTGGCTACAATATGCTGCAGTCATATAAAACCCTTCCCCATAACTTAAAAAACAAACAAACAAACAAAAAAAAACACTCATCACTTATATTTCCTTTGTAGGACACCTGAGCTTCTGCTCTGTTTTGTCCTTCTTTTCACCCCAGGGCCCAGGCTAACAGGACAGTCTGTTTGGGAACATTGCCAAAGTCCATGGCAGAGGGAAAAGAGAATGTCGCAAGGCACTTGTGGACTCATCAACCTTTTTCCCTTAAGTGACAGACATATCTTATTGGTCAAGCTGAGTTGAAGGTGTTTTAGTTTCCTGGCTGCTAAAACAGATACCATACAATGGTTTGGCTTAAAAAATAGGGATTTATTGAGGAGAGAAGTCAAAATTGAGGTGATGTTTTCTCCCTAAAGACTATAGTGTTTTGAGGCTTGCTGGCCAACAATCTCTGGAGTTCCCTGGCTTTTCCATAACATGGCAATGCACCTGGCAGCATCTTTTCCTTTCTCTTCTAGGTTCCACTGACTTCCAGCTTCTGGGTACTCCCTGTAGCTTCTTTTACTGTGTCTAATTTCCTTTGCTTATAAGAACTTTAGTCATATTGGATTAAGACCCACCCTCATTCAGATTGGGCACAACTTAATAACATCTTAAAGGTCCTATTTACAAATGGATTTATAGTCACAAGACCAGGGGTTGGCACATGAACATACCTTTTGTGGGGGACAAGATTCAATATCCAACAGAAGACTACATCCTAATTCAATGGGGTGCGGAAGTACAATATTCCTTTGAGAGAGAAAATGGATATTGGTAAAATAATAGTAATAATAATATAGTTGACCACACAAAGTGAACCTTAATGGGTTAATTTTGACAGATGAACGGAAAAAAAATTGTCATGTCGGTTGAGCTTAATAACCTAGCTAAATCCCATTTATAAAATACAAACAATGATTCAAAGTAAAGAGAAGAAAAAGGTTTAAAGACTGAAGAAAGAAAAGTATCAGGCAAATTCTAAGCTAAAGTAAGCTAGTAAAGCTATATTGATTAGACAAAATAGATATAAAGGCAAAAGATCTCTTTAAAGTTGAAAATAATAATAGCAGCAGAAGTAATAGCAGTACAAGTAGTAGGAGCAGTAGTAATAGGAATAGTAGTTGCAGTAGTCATTAAGGCTTTTATAGCACTTACCTTTGGCCAGGAACTGGTGTAAGTGACTTACATAAATCAACCCATTAATTCTCACAACAACAACACTACTAGTAGTAGTACTTCTCCATTTTATCAATGAAGAAATTGAGATACAGAGAGGTTAGATAACTTGCCCAAGGTTACACAGCCATTTCATGGCATTGCTGGGACTCAAATTCGGATAGTCTGATTTCTTAGTCTATGTTCCAAAATGCTACATCATACTGCTTCTCCATATATATCAATGAATCTACTAAGAAAGTATAAGTTTAACTTGTATGCAATGAGAAACCTCAAAATGTACAAAACAAAATCTCATAAAACTGCAAAGAGAAGTTGAAAAATCCATCTTCCTAATGGGGGAATTTAAGATAACTCAGTAATTAATGGATCACACAAATATACTCGTAATGTATATAAGATGTGAAAAATACAATCAGCGATCTTGATCTAGTGCAAATGTAAGTCCTTTTAAGCACGTGCAAAAATTAACTCACAGTGTCAATGAATACCAAAGAATCCAAATTTTATTCTCTGACTACAATTAATTTAGAAATGATTCACAAATTATCTAAAAATAAACCAAAATAACTCAAAAATTTAAAACACACTTCTAAATATTTCATTATTCAAAAAAGAAATTGCAATATAATTGAGAAATACTTAAAACTGGACTACAATAAAAACATCAAAAGTTGCAGTAAGATGCTAAAGCACTACTTAGGGAAAATTTAGCCATAAATGTTCATATAGAAAAGAAGAAAGGCAGGAAATTGATGAATTAAACATTCAGCTTTAGAAGTTATAAAAACAAGAGCATAAATGCAATGAAAATAGAGAATAGGAAATAATAAAGATAAGAGTAGAAATCAATAAAATGGTTATACAAAGATACAGTAGAATGCATATAAGTTAATAGAATATTATTTGAAAGCCTATACTCCAAACTATTGACAGCACTCTCCTCTTTGGAGAGGAGAGTGAAGTTGCAGACAGGGTGGAGGTGAGATGTAAAAAGGGGAATTTTTATTTTATAGCATTTATATATTTATATGTATACATATACATGTGTATATATATTTGCATTTTATAATGAGAACATAGTTATTTTAAAGTTAAAAATAACTATAAAAATAGTATGTAATCCATGTTCTTAAAAACATTTAAGAAAGAAAAAAAGAGAGGGAATAATGTAAAGAATCGATATTTATGTCTAGACTTAGTTTTGATGAAAGAATCATTAGTCTATAGTATTTTTTATTCTCCATTTTTGTTTTCTCTTTTTAGCTCTGAGATCTGTGATGCCCTCAATCTGTATTATTGTAGTTTTCCATTCAGGCCTTTACAAGATGCACCCAATTCTATTTTTGCATCCTAATTTTATTTTCTTACCATAAGCATTTAGAAGAAAACAAATCTGAAAGCCAAATCAAAATAAAATACTAACAGAATTTGGCCATCCTCACAGTATTTGCCTTTAAAATCATATTTATACAGCCAATTGAATCAGTGGAATATCATGCAAGCGAAAATAACATGTCCATTTATTCAATGAATATTTGCTTAGTGGCTACTATGCTCGAGGCACTGTGCTCAGTGTTAGTTTTACAAAGATGGGGGTAAAAAAGAGATGAAAAAGACAGAAATTTCTTTGTGACGTTTATTCTGCAATTAAAAGCAAAAAGCAAGTATGGAGAATAAAACAATTCCAAATCACGCTATGTTCTATGAATGAAACCAGAAGGTGTGAGAGAATATTGGAGTTCAGGAAATAATTCTGTCCTAGTTCTTTCACAAATACCTGCATGCTGTGTTCATTTAAATAAAGAGAATTTATTGACTTATGGTTTTGAGGCTAGAAGTCCAAAATTGTGGTGTTAACTAGGTGATCCTTTCTCCTGAAAGACTCTGGTATTCTGGTGCCGGTGGCCAGCAAACCCTGGGTTCTTCAGTTTTTATCCTGGCCTCACAGCCATGGTGATGTCCTCTCCCCTCTCTTCCCGTTCCTTTGACTTCCGGCTTCTGGCTCCTCCCTGTGGCTTTCTTTAACTCTGTTTGAATTTCTTCCATTTATAAAAGGACTCCAGTAATCCAGATTAACAGCCAGCCTCATTTGGTTAGGCCACACCGTAACACTTTCATTGGTCGGGAGATCCTATTTACAGTGGGTTCACACCAACAGGGATGTGGATTAAGGTTAGGAACATGGCTTAATCGGGGTACAGAATTCACTCTACTACATCTTTCTTGGGAGTTAATTTTAAATTGATATTTTCAAAAGAAGAAAAAGTGAGCTCTTGAAATAATCAGGAAAAATAGAGCTAAAGGCAGAAAGAAAAGCATGTGCAAAGGTTCTGAGATAGGAATAATCTTAGCATATTTGAGAAATAGAGAGAAGGCTGATGTGGCTGGAAAATAATGAGTGAGAGCAACAGAGCTTAATCTCCTGAGATTAAGTCTGAGAGACTCAGGCTGTGGCTGTATCACATGGGAGCCTTTTAGATTCTGACCTACTGTTTGGATTTCATTCTTATCTTGTACAGGGAATATATTTGGGGGCCAGAAGACTTTCCTTGAGCTTCTTAACTCTACTCAATTAATTGATTAGCTCTCCAAGCAAAAGGTGTGTCTTATGCTTCTTTGCTGTCCATTCCACGATGCCGAAAGCATATCTGGTATTTAATTCGTTAAAGCAAATGAGCAGATATTCTGCTCCCTTCTCAAGAAACCATTGCAGGTTGCTGTTTTTCTCTCCTATATTAGCATGCTGTGATTGCTAATAGATAAGGATGTGCTAATAAGAGCAGTATTCAAAGTCTATTTCTCACTGGTTTATTGCTCTTGACATTACATGCCCATTGCATTTTACAACCCCTTAACTTGCTACCACATTTCATCCTTACCTCATCTTGTTGGACCATGGGATGAGAACACACAGGCTATACAAGATTACACTCAATTTAGAGACCTTACAAAAGTTAGGGGGAAAGGAGCAAAGGATCAAGGAGTTCTAAATTCTTAAGCACTGGGGTAGACCCTTCTGTTAACATAACAATGTGCTTTAAATTGAATATGTAAAACACTACTTAGGTTGGGCAGCAGGCCTAAGAGCAATCAGCGCAAGCAGATGATGATTTAATCTAGTCCTTTCCATTCTTCACACTGATGATGGCACTTTTAATCAGACCTTCTCCCCTTCAGAGATCAAGGAAATTTATATCAATCAAAAAGCAGAGTGGTAGACATTTCCTTGCTTTCTAGCATAACTAACATATTTAGGTAAGCAAGTAATGCATTTGATTGCATCTTCCTTTTGTTTAGGATAGTGGGTTTTGTGGAGTTTTTTTTTTTAATTTATCATATAGTCATGCACTTACAGAGTCAGTTAAGAATATTATTTGAGAGAGGCAACTATTTTTTATTAAAAAACAGCTGACTTGATAGTGACTTCAACCAACCAAACCAAATTAACTCAGGTCAGGAAAATGACCCAAACTCTGTGTCTTTCTAAGATTTTAAATCCCAGATCATCCTGATTATCTTTATTTCAAGTAAATCAGAGTTGAATAATATTAAACTAATTTGGAAATCAGACTTCTTGCAATTCCAATCATCTTAACATCGCCATCAGCTTGGAAATCAATGTAGTTCTCTAAGAACGAAAGACTTATCACAAATCCTGTGTACTTTGCTATGTGCAAGAGAACTTGATAGACCTATTTCAGTCCTATTCAATTAGAATTGCCCATTCAGTAAGACAGAAAATTAGCAACAGAGGATATTGATAGCAATAAGAGGGGGATGAAATAGGTTACAGAAAACCATCCACAACAGAAAGGGGAGCTATAAAAGCAAAAAGGGCTGGAGATTTGAAATGAGAGTTCTTACAGTTCCACATGAGCAAGATTTTACTGCTAGCCTTGGGCATTGACCATTTTCTCTCATCAAGGATAAATGAAATTATATTTATCTCTATCATTATCATAATTAAGTGATCTGTGCCTCCAAATGTCACAGTATGGTTTGAAAAGGCAAACTGCATATATATATATATATATATATATATATATATACCTTAGCAGGCCAAAGTAATAAAAACTTGAGCTTGTGTTGGTGCTCCAAACTCAAAGCAAGTGGAACATATGGTAAATTTTACACCTATTAGGGTGTCCTACCATCCCAGTTTGCCCAGTACATGGGGCTTTCAGTTTTTGAACTGAACTGAGATGATTTGAGGCAAACGGGGATGAATTGTTCAATACACTTAAGTTCAATGGGGGGGGGGGGAAGATACTTAATTACAG
>PVKH010025086.1:0-13488 GCA_004027955.1 Chaetophractus vellerosus | reverse complement strand
TTATTTATGAATCCCCCAAAAAGAAAGATTATGTTTGTAAACTAACCTATTCCTCTGGGTGGGATATCCTTTGATTGAATTGGATTCAGTCGAGGGGCCCTTGATTAAATTACCTTTAAGATTAGGGCTTTGATTCAACCACATCAGTACGGCATGACTCAGGTTGAGTCCCTGTTCCGGTGGTGGGCTGATATAAATGGACTCTCACTCAAGAAGACACATGAAAGAGGAGAGAACTTTGTCACTTTTGATCCTGAGGCCCCAGGGAAAGATGGACCATTTGCCTGATAGTTTACAGCTGACCTAGGGAAGACAGTCGAGACTGATATAGGAAGCCCTGAGAGAAGAGCCCTAGCCAGGAGAGAGAGAACTCTGGAAGCCCAGAGGGAAAGGAGAGACCAGGCAGAGATCAGGGACCACCTTGCTTCAACATGTGGCAACTGACTTTGGTGAGAAAGCAACTTTGGGTTGCAACCTTTCCGACCTTGTAACTGTTAGCTTTTACCCCAAATAAATACCCTTTATAAAAGTCACCAGATCTCTGGTACTTTGCATCAGAACCTCTTTGACAGACTAATACAAAGCAACTTGCCCAAGTCACACAGCTACTATGTGTTATAGCTAAGATTTGAGTCTAGGAAGTCCGACATGCTCTTACTCACTTGCCTGTCATATTACTATACTTACCAATCATATTCCAAAAATTACATTTAGTAAGTAGTAGCTGGTATAAACAAATAACAAGCAAAGATTTGATTCTGAAATGTTGAAAACAGCTGGTCGTAAACCGGATTAATGATCTTTAATGTCCTTTTCAAGTTTAAGATTATTTAATGGTTACAATTACTGGGCATAGATCTTATTTTAAGGACTTGAAGAATATAAAATTTATCATGTAAATCTACACCCTATTTTTCCCTACTAATAAAGGGCAATATGACACTTCCAAAAATGTTAACAGTTTTGTTAAACTTGATTTCCTCCACAGTTGAAGAAATCACAGATTGAGGATTGACGTCTTTTCAGAAAGCAGGCTTGTTTCAGACCTACATGGAAGGCAGCTTCCAGGGAGTCTAGGGCAACCAGAGAAGGATGTTCTCTGTTCTCTAAGGAGAAATTATCCTTCACATCCATCCCACCAATTACTGGATCATTTTGGATTTACAAACACCTCCTGAAACAAAGTACAACCTCTCCTCTCAGTTAAAGCTAATAATAGTTGACACCTTAATACAAAAATGGTTTATGGGATTATTTTCTTTTCTAAACTCTGCTGAGATCAGTAAATTTGGAGGCAATGGAGTTTTGATTGGGGGCCAGTGGAGGGATGATGGAAGAAAAAGCTAATTTGGAGATTAAAGAGCTATGTGGCGAAGGGCTGGTTGGAATGGAATGTTAGCATATGGGCATCATTTAAATATCTAAGTTTGTGTGTATTTGTGGGTTGGGGTAGGGGAGGATGGGATTCCCGATGTGGAAATAAATATGTGTCAAAGCTAAACTTTTCCTACATTGCAATTGTATCAACAGCTTTGGTGATAGCAACCATAGCATATGTTATAGTGCCACCTCTTATATGCCAGTAGTGTCAAATGGTGCTCTCTGTTAATGGCATTACATTTTAACAGTCTTATAATGAATTAAGCTCATCTGAAGCTCTTAATATAGCTATAACGCAACTGTAATTGCATTATTTTAGTCTTCTAGGATTTCAAATTAAACATTGAAATGCCATTACTTAGTTCAAACCCTTCTTCCTTGCCACTAATTGATGGAGAATACAGAATTACTGTTTTAACATAATACAATCATGGAACTGATATAACTTTATTCTATAACTAGCAGAGGTTAATTATATGCTTTAAGGATGTTTCTTGAAAAATATTAGTCTACTCCAAGGCCTCTTCAGTTCATCACCCATAGAACACGAGGGTAGATAGGTAGCTATCACTCCCCTGTCATCTCCTGCTTTCAAAACATGCTCTTTAAAATGAGAACAAGCTCATGATAAACACTAATCTAAAGAAGAAATCATTTCCAAGAAAGACATGTAGCTGATAAGGGAATAGAAAGAAATATCTTAGGGGCTCAAATATTGTCAAAGGCAAGTCTACCGCCGAGTTTCTTTGAAATGAAGCTGTGAAATGAATCTTACTGACATGAAATTTTAAGTGGGACTCAATGTTATGTGACAAGCTCAAAGAAGACTTCTATTTTTGAGAAAGAGTTGAACTTCTTTAAGTTCAACTCTTAGGAATTAGATTATTTTCTTTTGCTACAACTTACTATATTTTTCTTTAATTGAGTTCTTTATGAATTTTACTCTGGATATATAAAATAGATTCTGTTTTATATTTTTCTTTCATTAAATTACCAGGAAAGGCTGCCCAATTTCTTTCCCTAGAGTTCTTTAAGAACAGAACAGATATTCATCCATCTCAAACATTTTCTTCTGTCCCTCCTAGCTGTGGGGTTGGGAAGATGTACTAGACCAATAATTCTATCGTTCTATGAAGAGAAGTACAAATATTTTAAAAATATCAGGTGTTAAATGATGAAGAATTCGCCCCCAAGGCCTTCGAGTGCAGGAAGCTTGGTTTCCTGTTTCAGAGTTTTGTTTGAATTATCTGGGTTACTTATTCAATCCTCTCTTTCTTTTAGATTGCAACGGTATGGCTTGGGGCCATGGGCACGTACAGTAAACGCTGTTGAAGATTTATGAATCTTGTACTCAGTGGCTGGTTCATCCTGGCTGTCTGGATTTAAGATCTGCCACTTCTCTAAGTTGGGTTGAAACTAGTAGAATGTCAAAAAGCAACAGTAACAAAAGAGAACTGCTTCCTAGAGAGCGGTGGAATTCTGTTAGTTTGTTCCAAATCAATGCGAACTCATTCATCCTCAAGACTATGACAAGGATAGTTTTGTTGATAGATGTTAAATATGGACTCAAAACATAAAACTGATCTTGACATTAAGCTTCTCTTGAAATATATCTATTGTCTTCATAAGACTTTTTAAATGCCATAATCACCACTTAAGATGTAGTTTCTTAAAAATAATTATTACCTACCAAGGCTAAAACATGCCACCACTTTTATTTTTATTACAGAGAGACCATCCTCACCCTAGAATTTATTTGAAGTTCTGTTTCTTCATTTAAAATGGCTTTTAAGTTTGAAGAACAGTTATGGTACCTTCCAGAGACGACAATTTAATAAGAAACAACAATGCTGACAGTATAGCTGAGAAGTTATTGGGCCAAAGGTATTACTTGCCCAATGTTAATTAAGTCTATTTTACTTTCTTTTCTTTTCTTTCCAGTTCCAAACCTTTAGGAATTATGAGTCCTAATTGTGTTTTGGATACAAAAACTTTTGTTCATATGGCGGGGATTTTTAATGCCCTCCCATCAATACTGGGGTTGTACTGGGCTATTCCTGTTTTAATTAGTCTAAAATGTAAGCTTTTAGGGTGGACACAGAGAGGAAAGGAGCAGGGAAATTTTGATCTTTTGAATCAGTGGGGGCATATGCCCTTTTGAAGTCCTGCTTTGTAGTTTCCGTGTGAGTCAGCCATCTGAAGACTTGAATGATTCGGCTGTCCACACCATAATGAACGAGTTTGGGTAGAATACCAAAGGGTTCAGAATCTCAGGCTACTCGGGGCCTCGGGCCAGGCTGTTTCTTAAGAAAATTTTGAAGTACCTAAAACTGCTAAAAACAAATTTATTTTCATGATCACCCGAATGCCGATGATAGTAACAAAAGATGTATATAGCATCTTCTTTGTGATATGCATCACAGAGTATCCTTTGAGTGTTAAAGATAGGGATAGTTTGCTCTGGTTTAAAAGTGGAGAAAATAAAGCAGAAGAGATGACCCTGATTTCGTCTTTCCTGAGGTACTCTACTCTATGTGTAGTTTTAGGTAGCAAATTCAAAAGGGCCCTCATTGAGGAAAATGTGCATATGGTCACTTGGTTTGGTCATTTCTGCCATTTTTTCCTTCTGGTTATTATTTTTATTATCTCTAGCAGAAAACAAAAAGTAATTTCAAAACTTTGCAAAAACAAATTTAGTTTTTTTAAAGAATTTAAAGTAGTCTGAGTTAAGACTACTTACAAGTAAGAAAATTTAAACACAGATTGTATAACACTAAAGGACTGCCGAGATAAACTGGATTGAGAAGACCTAACATGTACACTGTTTCCATAGTGTCAACAGTTTTAGACACTCTTCTTTCCTCCTGTGTAAGGAAATGCGAACTCAGAAAAAACATTTCTGTTTCCAGAGGAGATTTTAAAAAGCATATAGTATTTGATATCACCTTTGGACTGGTCCTTTTAGAAATCCTGCGATTGTTTACTAAGATTGAATTGGAAGTGAATAAAACAAAACAAGTCTTTGAAGACTGGCCTTCCATCTCTAACAGAAAGGGAAAAATGCTTTAATGCTATACTTGTCAAAACATTCCATCATGAGCTAGAAAAAAGGAGGATTTCTAAAACCAGACTTTTGGTTTGGTTTATAAGAACAGAAGAAATGTGCATTCCTCTTACCCTAGTTTATCAACTAGAGTTGGCGTCTGTGTGAGGCTTTTCAATCAAGACATGAAATAGATATTATCGTTACCCTAGCTATGAACTGACCGGTATATGATTTCCTTGAAGTCATGAAAGGAAGGACATTTCCCCCAAACTGTGCACAACTTTAGACTGGAGCCCACCCCAGTGTCTCCAACCCACACTAACCAGCCAAGGGGCATTGCAGGGGTCATTTTTGTGCTTCAGCAAAGACCATACTTTCACTAACGTCCTTGTTTTACACTCTGTTTTATCTTTTAAAAACCAAACCATCTAATCATAGTTTACGGTCAAAACCAGAGGGTTGGGGGAACAGGGCCCAAGCCAAGTAAAAAAAAAAAAAAGTACTATTTTTTTCTCTCAACTCTGTTCCCTCCTCCTCCAAGCTATGAAAATTTCTACCCTATGGTTTATTTGGAGATACATTCAGAACAGGACATATAGGTCTGTGGTTCTCTCAGGAAGAGAAAGTAGGTTTTTAAAAATATTTATTTCTAGGGTAATAGACTAATTCACTGAAGATTGTTAGTATTTTAAGACATTGAAGTGATCATCTTTCATTTGCAAGACCTGGAATCAGGAGAGCAGCTTAAGTTTTTCATCGTGAAGGAATGTGGCAAGGCAGCCAAAGCAATTTTGTGATTGTATGTGTGTATGTGTGTGTGTGTGTGTGTGTGTGTGTAGTGTTTACCAGAAGAGGGAGAAATAAAATACTAAAATATTTGTAATTCTTCCTCTATACTTAGGTACTAAGACGTCCAAGGTGCCATTGCTTCATTATTAATCAATGAAAATAGACTGTACCTCTAGTGAATGTGTTCTCTGTTAAGTACATTATTTATTAAATATTTGCTTAGCTGTTACTGTAAGTAGCTACATGTCATGGGCAATTTCTACTGAAGTTGATGAATGCTAGGCCTCAACCACTGGGATTAATTTTCACCAAGGACTTTCATGATTCCTATGGTTTAGTAATGCATCTTATTGTTAGGAAACAACAGATTCCAGGGTAAAGTTTACCATGTTTCAAATAAAGAAAATAATGATTTCAATGGCAGTAGAAATAATTATTTCACTAAACACAAACTTTAAATCATCAGATCCTGTCTAGAATGATGCTCTTTGAGTCCGTTCAGGGGGAGAGTATTAAAAGAACATCTTTTTAGGATTCTAATAATGTGTTCTTTTGGAGGTGCTCTTAACTGTCCTGTTTTCTATCAAATTCTGAATAGTCTTAATTTGAAACAATTATCATAGTGGGGTGGGAGGGGAATAAGGCTAAGAGTGAGAAATTATATGGTTACTTCCCTCTTCCCCAGTTAGTTAATTCATTTCTACAATAGTTTATTCAAAGTCCTACTTAAAGAAAATGCTTACTTAAATCTTGATGGAAATAATAAGTCACATTATATTCAAAAGCACTGGATTAACAAAGATCTCATCCATGGACTAGGAATTTTCAGAGCAGGGAGGGCTGAGATCAGAGAGAATAGGCTTTTTGGGAAGTAAAACATGCAAATTTCCCTAGGAGACTGTAAGGTAAGTTGGAGGATGATGTGATGAATCAATTAAGAAACTTTTCTTCACTGGCTTATCGATATATTCTGTATGTAGCTGTGTGTATACCAGTTCCAGTGTGCTGTATTCTTCGGGTTTATTTATTTTTGAGATAGCATACTTTCTGTAAAGATACAAACCCAGCAGGCTACAAATCTCGCTCTTATTTTTATGAAATCTTGATTTTGTACCATGTTTTATTTTCTTCTAGGATTCAATATCTAGACTATTCTTATATATTTGTTATGAGTTTAGTCTCTATCTACTTTTCTCCCTAGATACTGCCTCCAGCCCCACCTCTGCACTCACTAGAATTGCGATGTCCAATATGGTAACCATTTGCCAACAAATGGGGCTATTTAATTTAAATCTTAATTAATTATAATTAAATAAAATTCAGTTAATTTATTTCACTAACTATATTTCAAATATTCAAATAGCCACACTGGAGAGTACAAATATAGAACACTTCCAAACCTGCAGAAAATTCCATTGGAGGGCATGGCACTAGAATATCAACTCCAAAAGATTAGGGATATTGGCGGCCTTGTTTACTTCTGTAATTCTGGTGCCTAGAAGTTACCTGACACATGATAGATGTGCAATAAATATTTGATGAATGAATGGTTTTTAAAAATTTCATAGGCCCCTATGGATATGTGTAATCTATTACCTGTGTCAGAGGCCCAAGTGTCCAGACCTTTCACAGAATTTTCTTTGACTAGTACTAGATTCTAATTGGATGGATCACCAAAATACGGACCTCAACCAGCTGCACCACACAAAGAACTCTATGACCTCAGGCAAGTTGTGTAACTTTTTAAAGTCTCCTGAATGGCTTTTACTCTCACACAGTCAAACGGTCTCTATGGTCCTTACACAATCTGCCCCCTGCTCCCAATTCCCTCTCTGACCTCATCTCCCATGAATTCCACCCCCTCCACCCTTGCTTTCCTATAGCCACACTGGCTTCCCCCGTCCCTTTAACACATCAAGCACACCGCCATCTGGGGTCTTTGCCCTGCTCTTCAGGGAATCCTTCCCACTGTTCACCTAATGTAGCATCTTCTCTTAGACAGAAGACTTGCACAGAGCTGATACAAAATAAATATCTGTAGGCAGTTGGAGGAATGTAAAATCCCATTGCTAAAAGGGAGCTAAGGTTCTTATGATGGCAAACATGAACGAAAATGCCACTTAAAAAATACATCAATATGTGATATACAATTTAGGTGACCATGGTCCAAACCAGCTATAATACTATTTTCCCCCAGAAAATTAATAGTCACTGAGCTGCTGCAGTTACTATTGAATTGGATGAGCCAGAAGCACCTTTGTTCCAAAGGCACACTAAAAATAACTGCATGATTTTGAAAGTGAGTGAGGGCTATGTGTAGACAGGGGTTATAAAAGCCTTGCAGCCAGGCTCTGAATACTCCTTTACCCTTTCTGGGCTACGTGATAGTGTATAAAAATGGGAAATGATTTCTGTTAAAAATGCTGAGCCTAGTATTACAAACTGTCTGGCTGGAAAAATGGCTGTTTTGAAGAAGAGGTCTGCCATAGTAGCAGCTATGGTTTGCCATAACAGAATTGATTTTTTTTCTACTCTTGCAAGTATCTTCAAAAAACCTCAGATAAACAGCCCCATTGCTTATGGAAACTTATGGTGACCACATACATACATTATGAACTGATTAATGTGGCACAGTCATCTATCAGTCTTCGGAATTATATTGTCATGTCAGAAAAATCAGTTTTACTTTGAAATCCCGATTACACACATTTTACAAGGACGTTTATGATTTTCAACCACATAGTAGAAGACACTAATAGCAAGACTAGAACTCATATGTGAAAGAAGATCTTGCCAACCCGCCTGTGGTTCATAGCTGCTTTGGGCTCACTCTACTTCCTTTCCCTAAGGCGAGGGGTCTGTTTCATCTTATGGCTGCTAACCACTGTGACCTCACAGCTAGTGCCAAAGACACTGAAATTTCTCTGTCTCCACCCACATCCAAGATCTCGCTGCACGCTCTTCTCTTTGCTTCCCCCTTTTGCTCAGTGTCTCTCTGGTGTCTCTCACTTTGATTTATACTGTTGAATTTAAGGAATCTTATGAGTTAAAGAAAGATTTTCTCACACTTTGACCCCAGTCCAGGGATCCTTTGACTGTGGGAAACTCTTAAGCTCTTAAGAAAATGTCACAGCTAAATACAACATGTTGTCCCAAACATTTATCCATTGCTTAAGTGAGTGGAGTGAGTGGCTTTGTGAACTGCAGCTTTCCTGAAGTTTAGTCTCCAGCTTTGCAGCTCACATCTCAGGCACAGGGAGGGTGTTTGAGATTGTTGGCTGGAGGAACGCTAAGTGATGCGGGAGATGTCAGCTCACTCATTCAGGAGCTGATGATAGAGTTCTGAGCCTTATTCGAAGTTTTAGTTTCTCATTTTCCTCCTGTAGTTTGTCAGGGCCATTAGACCATCTCAGTCATTCCCAACAGCCTGTCTCAGTATTTCCTAAATTTTTAAATACCCAAATGCCTCAGGAAAAAAAAGGAATTCTGTGGAGGTTGATGCCATTAAAACATATTTTAATGAATTAAAATTGGTCTCACTTTGAAAATTTTGAGAATTTTACAACCGTTTAATTTGACTTAATATGCAAAGGCAAAGATGTCATTATTTGTTGAATCAGATGCCCCATTGCTCTCCCTTTTTCCCCCCTGTACTATTAATCATTATAGCATGGCAATAACTCTGCTATGACAGAAATTATATAACAGAAATTCGTTCAGTTGCATTCTGTTCAACTGCCTTGCATCTCCAGAGTAAAGAAAGAAAAAAGAAAAATAATAGAAAAAGAAAAGAGGATCCAGCAGTTTTGTCTAGTATTGATGACTGTATGACATTTAGTGGTGGAGAAACTCTAGGATTTTTGGCTGAAGTTAGTTTGCTTTCTTTATTTGTATATCAATCACCCCGTGCACTGTCAGTGAATTAGAATTTATGATTTTTAATAACTCCAACATATTTAATGGGGACAATTTGAAATACAGACCACCCCAAACAACAGTTATGCCTTAAAGTTATTTATCTTTTCATTCACTAAACAATCGAAGAGGTGGTTAGAAAATTAGCTAGGGGATCAAAACTCCTAAAGCGGGGAGTAAAACCTCTTTTCACCTCTGCCTGCTTCTTCTCCCTTAGGAGAATTTGATTCACATGGGTTAACATCTGGGAAGAGGCATGCAGACACAAAAGATTATTGTGTTGGAAAAAAGAATGGACCTAACCATCTGAAAAGCTGAGTTTTGGTCTGGACTCTGCCACAGGTGTCAGATTTGGGCAGGTCATGTCAGTGTCCCCCTATGTAAACTAATGGGTGTGGGCTAGATGACCGTCCACCCCCACAGTGCCTTCCAGCTCTAACTGGAAGTAGTAAGAGAATAGACAACTGGACCACAGTGCCTGCCTCTTCATACCGCAGCGACATGGCTTGCTGGAATTATGTACGGGGCTGGGAGTTCTGCCTGTGAGAAGCAATTCTCTCCTTGCTATGAGAATCCATCACCCACCACTTAAGGGAGGAGAAAGAGGCTCAAAAATTTTTTACACAAAGCTCATTCATTTGGTAACATGAGAATTCATTTGGAGTTGGAATCCATAGTGCATTTGTGACTTTTGCTTAGAGTCCAAAAGTTATCCAGTAACAAAGAGTTTCTGATGTTGGCTGTCACCATGGTGAGGACCAAATTAACTCTACCCCATGTCCATATAAGGCTGAGTTAGGCAAGTGCTCAGGGAGCGGAGAGTTCTGCCGTCAGGCATTTTTATCGCTGCTACAGTAGCACCGTAGGGAAAATATATAGCAAGTTACCCCAGGGGAAGCTGTGGGAAAGAACAAACTATGCATACAGCTCTTTGAGCAGAAAAATCTGTTCAACTGCTATTTTTACATATTACAGTACGTAAAAAAAATACTATCAATTCTAAAGTAGGACAGAAATAGCCTACTTTCTGCAGGAACACAGTTGATTAACTCTATTAATTAACAATTATTTAATACACATATACCCAGGTGTAGTACTGAAACAGGCAATACACCTCAATAAATCTTTTAGTGATGTATATACAACTGCCCCAACAACAAATATTTTCAACAAATACACCGGGCCTATCCTGTGGAAAATGGTAAATGTTACCAAATTTCTTTTCACAAGGTTTTCTCTTACCCTTTGTATCCAATGTCACACCTTGAATTAATTGGATGGCCTTGCTAAACTGCTAAAACAACCCAATGGTTGGCTTTGTATGGTCCAATCCTAGCCTGTGTCTAGGTCCAGCCTCAATGATGGTGTTGAGCATTACACAGTACAAAGCGAAATGCAGATTTAGCAATGATTTTGGGTAATCTGGGCACTAGAGCTAGTAAATCTCCCAGTACTGGCTCCAAAGTGGGATATCATTTGGCTGTGTCTCTTAAACAAACTCCCCAGACAACTGCCAAATCTCAGCTTAATTTGATTGACATAGATAACCTGTCTGAATAATTAGAGGAAAGTAAAGTCCACCATGGAATTTGGATTGCTCGTTAATCAAATTAGGCAGAAAGATGTCAATGGCCTACTTCACTCAGCAATGTATAGAAACAGATTCAAAGTGTTCTCCTTACTTAGGGACAATGTCTGTTTGGGCTCTGTTTGACTGACCACATGCAGAAGAATGTAGAGTCCCTCCAGAGTCTAACTCCATCTGACAGAGGCTAGTTTCACAGATATTTGTATACTGCTGATTTATCTACTCCATGTCCATATAAGGCTGAGTTAGCCAAGTGCCCAGGGAGTAGAATCTGCAGTCAGGCACTTTCAATGCTGCTACGTGAGCACCGTAGGGAAAACCTATAGCCAGTGACCCAGAGGAATTTTAAAATCTCATGAAATGATTTCTATATATTTAAAAAAAGTTTATCTTTGTTAAATACTGATAAATTATCTTCAATCAGCATTTCCTAATGCACAAAGTCCCCACACCAAGCAGGGAATCTTTTTTTTTCTAAAATAAAAAATAACTCTTTTGAAGATTGTAACTGGGTAAATCTCATTTGGAACACCCAGGGATTGCTATTATTTCTGATTCAAACAGCAACAGGGCACTGCAGACAAGAATTCCTGATTGCCTTCTTACAACAGAGCAATCAGCAAATGAAAATATAGACAAGTACGTGAGTCCTGGAGGGAAATGTGGGATTCAAAGGCATAATGACTCAGAAGATTTTGTGTCATGAAACTACATACTACTCACCACAGCTCCAAAAAACTAGACTTAAACATATAAATATAAATACTATTCATTAAAAAGCAGTAATGCCAAGACTCAAAAATTATCTTTAAAGGCAACAGAACGAGAGATGGTTTACTTTGATTGAACACATTAGACACAATATCAGGTCAATAGTTCAAAATTTGCCAGGTTTTATGGTGATTACTTGGCCTTTTTTCTTTTACCTTTCTATGAAATAGGATACATAAGGGACATTCAGGGAAGAGTAGAATAATTTTTAGTCAGTTGTACAATTGCCAGGTTTTCTATTTTATATATTATGTTTTCCATTATATAATATTTTTATCAAATACATGCTTATGTATAAGTGATAAGTATAAAATGTGGTCATGTTATATATGTGTGTATATACACACACATACACAAAGAAATAGGCATTTATAACAACAAGAGAAAAGATGGTTAAGAAAGTTAACATTGTTCTCAATATATTAGGAAAGTGGTGTAAACAGTCCCAATTTTGCATTATGTTATTGTTTGTTCCAGTAGAGAACAGTTCTTCATTAAATTTCTTAGTAAAGTATGCAATTGACGTCATCAGGAAATATAAAAGTACTTTCATTCAAGGTGGAAATGTAAAGAACAGACTATTTACTGTGAAAAAACCTTTACAATAAACATGGCCCCTAATGTGTCTGTTAGAGCAAGGACAATGCCTGGACTTACCCGCCCTCCTTTCTCCGGGTAGCACTGGCAGCCGCCGCTGCAGTCTCTTCCTCCACAGGGCACATCAAACTTCTTCACCCCCTGCCAGAACAAAACAAAGCAAAGAAAGAGTTACTTCAAATACTTTCAACGACAATATGTATCATAATACCTTCCAACTCTCACAGCTAGCTCTTCACTTAAAACATTGAGTAAGCCGTTTCAAAGTGCCTACTAAGTGCCAGAGGCAGGTCCTGGGGTTTGATTGTCTAGAACATTCCCTGAATGCAAGGATTCTATGTGTGGTAGAGGGGACCAAAAGTGAACCTATGGTTACACTTTTGATAAGTAATGTAGCATCTGGGAACTAGGAGCAGGGGAAGTAGCTCTTAATTTTTCCTGGTAATGTGGGGAATGCATCACCGAGGAGGAGATGTTAGAAGTTAGTCCAGAAAGGTGAGCAGGAGTGGATGGCAGATGACCGAAAGAAGTGAGAAACAACCTGATTTTGTGGTTAAGTTAAACTGAGCAGGACAACTCTAGGGCCTCATAATATAACACAAGCCATGGTGAATTCAAGACAGGTCAGCATGATTTTGGAATACTTGACAGGGTGACAAATCTCTAATGTCCCTCAGTACTAGCCCAAGAGACACACGGGACATTAACTGTGAAGGATATGCAAAGGAACCCCATTTTTGCTTCCCTTTCATTCTATGAGATATACATATCTGCAATGAAGAGAAAGTGGAGAAATTGAGGGAAAGAGGCTTTCCAAAATATTTATTTAGTCAGGTTGGGTGGAATAATTAAAATTTTTGTCATTCACTGAGATGCGACTCTTTAATGAGTTTATTGATAAACTGAGGGAGCTCTCTGGCTGGACAATTCCAATGGCAGGAAAAATAGGAGGGCATTTCTAGCCCTTAATCTCAGTATTTCAGATAAAAAATGGACTTAGAGATTGGATTATGTGGAGAAGTACCTTAATTCTTTCCTTCAGACTGTGTTTACAAGAACTAAATAATTTGAGTAGGAAGTGGCAATCAGCTTTACCTTCTCTTCCTTTTCTTTTCATTTTTTCAAGCATTGGCCTTGCTCCTTTCCCCTTCCTGTCCCTCCTCCACAGGCCATCTGAGTTACTACAGCGGCTCCCTAGGACAGCTCCCTGTGGCTTGATCATCCTCTGCCAGACTCAGCCAGACTGCCCTGGATCCCACCAAACTGAGCCCCTACAGCCTGCAGTTACTCTTCAAAGGTCCTGGCCACATTTACCTTCTGGTTTGCACTGAGCCAAACCTTATCATGCAAAAATTTACTGGTAACATTTTACCCCGTCTCTATCACTCTCTTCTGGTGTTTT